>CANUEY010205715.1:0-24799 GCA_948099555.1 Croton setiger
CGAGGCCGGTTTTCGAACCGGGCGTTAGTCGAAATTTAATTTCGGCTAACGTACCCAACCCTCTTACCCATTTTTCTGGTTCAAATCAGTGCTTTATCCAAAATAAAAACGGAGTCATTTTAAAATAAAAACCTTTTTAAATTTTTCCCGAATTTTCGGGTGGCGACTCTTTTAAAATAAACTCTAAAATAATTTTTAAGACCGACTAGTTTCGGCATCGCAAACCTAAAAATGGTTTTGTCACTTATTTTGGTAAAAAACCAAAACGAACATCAACAGTCAGGTCTCAAGTTGTTTACCCTGTCCCCCTTTAGAACTCGGTGCTCCAAATTCAGGTACCTAGAAGGAGATTTTCATCAAAACGCAGCTTGTGCTGCCGTTTTGATCGTCTTCTTCCTCAAACCCAGACTTTTGCCCAAAAATCCTGCTTCTGGACCCAACTTTCAGGCGATTTTTCGGCAATTTTCTGGCCGTTTCTCGCCACTAATCATTTCCCAGGAACACCCTCTAGCTATCCCTAAGCCCCAAATCCAACCATGCAAGCTAGATTTTCTTCTTTTTCTCTCTCTTTCTCCATTCCCGATCATTGTTTCTCACTGCCCTATTTTTCACTCTTCACTGTTTTTCTTCGTTTCTGTGGTTTCTATTCCATTTCTTTCTTTTTTACTTCATTCTTAATCTTCCGTAGGTACCCTAGAAGCCTTGGAATGAGTTGGTTTCTTCCTCTTTTCCCTTCTCTCTTCTCTTTTCTTTCTTTTCTTTTTTGTTTTCACTTCGTGGCTGCTGTTTTCTTGCCCCTTCCACCTCTTCAACACTTCTATTCATACCTCTAAGGTCCTAGAAACAATTCCCAACAAAAAGCTTTACACCTCCTACTTGTTTTTCACTTAACTTATTCAAATTATCACAAAACCTTAATTTACCCTTTCCTTATTTTCCCTTTCTTTGTTTGCTGCCCAAAATCATTTTCTTTTCTTTTTTTTTTCTATCATTTTAACCTTAAATTAATATTTAAAAAATTTTTTTAAAGGTTCAGCGAAATTAGGTCCGAAAAATATTTGCGGCCTGGTCGGCGCTCGAAACTGACTCCGAAACCTCGGCGATGCCGGTGGAGCCAAAGTCGTACGACATCATCATAGTTTTAAGGTTCCAAAGCAATCAATAACCAAAACATAAAATGCCAAATTCATTTCTTTTAAATTTTTCGCGTTTTCGACGTTTTATCGGTCGCATGAGCAAAAACCTTAAATAGGCTTCGTTTACGTCGATCAATTGAAAACAAGCCTAAAACTTAACTTATTTACATTCTTTACTTAATTCAATAACATATTTAAATCATTAATTTCTTAATAAATAAGAAACTTCAATTTAAAATTATGCTTATGCGATAAGTTACGAAAAATTCACTTTATGTCAATAAAGTCGTCATGCATGACGCTTAATTTGGTTAGGGATGTTACAACTATTTTTCATCCTAAACAGAAATTTAATCCTTACGCCATTTCTTGCATTTTTGTAGGACATCCAAGTGGACAAAAGGGATACAAATTATATGATTTAATTAATAAACAATATTTTATTATTCGAGATGTTCAATTCCTCAAAAATATATTTCCTTTTTCTCAGGAAATCTCTCGAACATCATCGGATTCAATAAGGCTGCATATCATTACCGAAAATCCTCCAACACAATTTCCAAATATTATGGAATCAGAACATAATGATTCCTCCAATCATCAGCCTATTAACTCAGCTGATAGTTCATCATCGTTGTCCTCCTCACCAAATCATCAGCCCACTACTCCATTCAACAGCTCATCATCATCATCATCACCAATCACATCCGACCACATACATCCAGATAATTCCATTGTAACACCTCTTACTGTACTCTTATGTCATAAAACATGTCATTTTTTTTCCAACATATAACAAATGTAACATGTTGCTATCTCTATATTAAACTCTTTAACATCTTTAACAATCACAAATCATACATATACAACATATAATCTCCTTTAACTATTATAGCTATGTCATTCAAAACATACATATAACAGCATATGAAATCTCTTCTCTTTTACCTTACTTTTGGTTAATCTGGTCTTTCTCTGCACTATAAGCATATATAAACATAGCATACTTTACATATATCAAAACATGGATACAACTAATTGTTTATCCAAAAGGCTATAATATCATAGCACCATATATTTACATGCCAAAACATATATAATTATGCTTACATCACAAAGCATAACAAAAACTATATGCAACATGTACAAATGAACTGTAAGAGGGAGAGAGGCCTAGGCTTCAGCTGAACCGACCTGAGCATAGACGAGTGAAGTGTCAGTACTTCACTCGAACTGTTGACCTGAAACATATATTGCGATTTTGATGAGTCGCATACTCAGTAAATGTAAACCACATTCATATAACATCAACATATAAGGCATTTTATTCAAAGCATATCAATAAGCAATGAATTCAAATCATAATTATCATATAAAATCATCTCTGTATGCATACAATACTATATGACATGTTTATCTGTTCTTTAGTTATGATTTATCGACCAAGTGTTGCCCCGGGAATTTCACCTTAAACGGTTCTCTAACTGGATCCAGCAAATGAGGAAGACCCGGAATACCGTCGGTCAAACCTCTCTCTGTATGATCTGAAGATCAATCTGTAAGATCCAAAGATCACTCTGCAGCATATAGGACCCGTAGGTCTTTCTATATCAAATAGACCCGTAGGCCTCTCTGTAAAAACCTGTAGGTTTTCTCTGGTGAAATTTGCAAACACTAGCTACGATAATCACAATGCCTATAATTAAGTCCTGTGGAAATGCATTTATACAATATACATTTCATAGCAATAGTATAAACATGTAGCCGGGCTTCAGTACCGGTGAAAGCAACATATATATCTCTATATCAGAACAAATAACTCGACTGGTCGGATTTCAGTACCGATTCAGGAACCACAAACAAAGCAATTCATATATCATATATCTCTAGTTGACCGGGCTTCAGTACCGGTCCAAATGATTCAATAAAACTATAACATTTCACTTTTCACTTTTCATATATCACAGTTGACCGGGCTTCATTACTGGTCCAAAAAAAATTTCATATAGCATAATAAGCAATATCACATATATATCTCTATATACATGTAAGTAAGTGGTTTAACACTTACCTCTCTGCTATGAGCTCGATTGGGCCTCGGGCTGCTTACCCCGTGCCGCTCGCGAACTCGACGCTCCTATAATGCGTAACATAGTAACCATGTTCAACAAATCAATTTAGGAACCCATATGAGCTATGATGCATGTTTTAATATTTAATTCTCTGATTTAATTGAGTTTTAATTTCAATCCGTATAATTTTCTATAATTTAAAACTCAATCTCTAAATATCTCTACTTTAAAATCATTTAATGTCAATTTAAAAATAATTGACAATCTCTATTTAACATATAATAATTATAATTAATCATAATTATAATTATTAAAACCATTTATAAACTCTAAATAAACTCTTTAATACTTAAAAATAAATTCATAAACAAAAATCTCTATTAAAACATTTAAATCTCTAATATTAGGCTTAAATGACCTTAAAATTAATTTATGACGTCAAAAATAGATTCAGGACGTCGGAATTAGGCTGGAAGGGTCTAAATATAATTTATAAAAGTCTCTGGGTCAAAAATATAGACATTTAAAAGTTCAGGGGTCAATTTGTAATTAAAAATATTTACAAAATTGCCCAGAAGGGCTAAATTGTAAACGGAAATAAAGTTCAGGGGCTAAAATGTGATTTATACCAAATACAGGTGCTGGCGCGCTAAAAATCCTCAAAACGCACAGGTCCTTGCCGTTTTCGATTGAAGCCTAACTGCCCAAAACACGACTGTCTCCTGCGTTTTGGCCGCGTGCCTAATGATAAAAACGACAACCCTCCTTGTCATTTTGATCATCTTCTTCCTCTCCCCAGCTACTGTTCCAACCCAAAACTCAGTCTCTCAAGCCAACTTCCAAGCGACCGTACGTCCACCTCCGGCGACTTTCCGGCAAGCTACGACCACCGTTCTCTTCCTGTAGACACCCTCTAGCTAACCATCGGAGGCCAAATTCCCAAAATCTCTTTAGATTGAAAGATATAATCCCTTAAAGTTGGTTCCTCACTCTGTTTTTCACTCAACCCAGAATTTGCCTATTTTTTTTCCAACTTCAGGCAATCGGTACGACCACCTCCGGCGACCTTCCGGTGATCTAAGACTACCAAACTCTTCTCCTACATGCCCTTTATCATTCCATCAAAACCAAACTCTCACATGCACAACAGAATGAAAGTTACGAAGCCTAAAAGTAGCTACCCTGAAACTGCCTAAACCCAGAAATCTTTACCCAGTTTTCGTTTTTCTCTTCTCCCTCACAAACCAGCCTCTCTCTTCACTATATACCACTTCTAATCAATACATACACATCCTAGAAACACAATAATCACTCTGGATTCAAGGTTTTTGCACAAAATCTTTCTTTCTCTCTTTTTCTTTCTTTCTTTCTTTTCTTTCTCTCTTTCTTTCTCACTTCATGATTCTCTTTCCTATTTTCCAAACCCAGCTACTGCCCACCTCTTCCACCTCTTCCACCTCTTCATCTCAGTCATAAAATCCAACACATCAATTAAAAAGGACAGCAGCAGCTTCCTTCTCTCATTAATCATCGTTTTTCCTTTAATTTACTTTAACACTTAAGGTAAAAATAATACATTTCTTTCTCTTTTTAATTTCTTCCAATTCCAGCCACAAAACCAAGTCTAGAACCAGCTTAAAATTCATTTTAGGTGTCAAAATAAATAGTATAACACGTGTATGAAATTTCGTAAAAATCGGAATCCGAAAATTTGCCGCGGTTCGATCGGTGCCCTAAACCGAGCCGTAACCTCGACGATTTTCATGGAACCAAAACCGTACGACGTTGTCGTAAAATCTTGATCCCAAAACTCTTTAAATCATGTATGTAAACATATGAAATCATATCGAAATCATTTACTTTAAAATATTGCGCGTTTCCGATATTTTTCGGTCGCGCGAGCCAAAAACCCTAATTGGCTCCGTTTATGTCTTTCGACGATAAACGAACTTAAAACAACATCTCTAATTCATATATTATCATTTTCAAATCATATAATTCATGTTCATGTCATATATCATATCATACTATAATGCATTTTAATTAAAAATGCACAAAATGCATGTAATGATGTCAAAATGACGTATGACTTAGGTCTGGGGTGTCACATCCACTTCCTCAAAATTTTCTTCTTTCTCCAATTTCATTCCAAGTGCTTCCGCTCTATCATCATCAACCTCGGATCTTCCTGCTGCTCCAGAAAATCTTCAAACTACTCGACAGTCCACACACATTAAGCAAACTCCTCATTGGCATTAAGATTATCTCATGTTACTCGATGCTAACCATGCTTCCTCATGCTCAAGTTCTGCGCAGAATACTAGGTATCTTATTACCAATTATATTTCCTTGTCCCAATTTTCTTCTAAACATCGTGCTTTTTTAGCTCACTTAATCACGCAGGTAGAACCCAACTCCTATGACCAAGCTGCCTTCCATCCCCATTGGTGTCAAGTTACGGATCTCAAATTACAAGCCTTGGAGCTTAACCATACTTGGAGTCTTATTTCCCTTCCTCCAGGTCATAAACCTATTAGGTGTTGGTGGGTGTACAAAATAAAATACAAATTCGATGGGACCATTGAGTGCTATAAAGTGCGTCTTGTCGCCAAAAGGATACACACAAGTTGAAGGAATTGATTATAGAGAGACCTTTTCACCCACATCAAAATTAACCACTCTTCGTTGCCTAGTTACCATTGCGGCTGCCCGAGGATTGTTCACACACCAATTTGTTTTTCAAAATGCTTTTCTATATGGTGTATTGCATGAGGTGGTGTATATGACTCTTCCACCAAGACTCCGCCAACAGGGGGATAATACTGTTTGCGGGCTATACAAGTCCCTTTACGGGCTCAAACAAGCTTCATGGAACTGGTTCTCTACTTTTTCCATAGCCATTCAACAAGCTGGTTATACACAGTCCAAAGCCGATTACAGTTTATTCACAAAAGCTTAAGGTACTTCTTTCTCCGCAGTACTTTTATATGTTGACGACTTTTTACTGACAGCAAATAATCTTCAAGAAATGCGTCAACTTAAGGAGACATTGCTCAATAGATTTCTTATTAAAGATCTAGGTACTTTGAAATATTTTCTGGGCATTAAGTTTTCACGATCACAACAGGGCATTTTTATGTCAAAACGTAAATATATGCTAGATATTTTGCAAGATGCAGGTTTGTTGGGGGGCTAAGCCCGAAACTTTTCCTATGGAACAGCAGCCACGTTTGACTTCAGATGACGAAAACTTTTGCATAATCCCACAAAATATAAAAGGTCGTGGCGCGCTTAATTTACTTAATTGTTACGCGCCATGACATTGTTTTATGCAGTTCGGACAATTAGCCAATTTATGGAGGAGCCACGACTTCCACATTGGAATGCAGCATTGCGTTTTTGCAATATATTAAATGTACACTAGGACAAGACTTGCTATTACCTTCCACAAATAGCTTGGAATTAAAGACATATTGTGATTCAGATTGGGCAAGATGTCATATAACGCAACGTTCCATTTCAGGATATTGTATCTTTTTGGGATCTTCACTGATTTCATGGAAATCAAAGAAGCAGGCAAATGTTTTTAGATCATCTGCGGAAGCAGAATATAGAGCGATGGCAAATGCATGTTTGGAGGTGGCATGGCTTAATTATTTACTTCAAGATTTGGGGGTTAGATGGACGAAACTGGTTAAGCTGTTTTGCGACAATTAGGCGGCTTTACACATAGCAGCTAATCCGGTTTTCCATGAGCTCACAAAACATATAGAAATTGATTGTCATATTGTGTGCGAAAAATTGCAATTGGGTCTCATCCTACCATGTTATATTCCGGCTCAAATGCAACTAGCTGACATCTTCACAATAGACTTGGCGCAGAGAACAGTTTGAATATTTGATGACGAAATTGGGAGTTCAGAATTTAGACTCGCCAACTTGAGGGGGAGTATTACGGAAAGTATTTTGTAATTATCTTTACGTTGATTAGATAGATGTTTGATTTGTAAATTATATCAATTGTAATTATAAATAGCTTTGTGATAGGCTATAATTCAGGAAGTTAGTTTGTCATTATCCTGTATAAATTGATTTCTTTAGATCAACAACGTCTTCTTTTCTTTTATTTTAGTAAAACAATCCAAAAACTTAAACAAACGTTCAAAACGAAAAAGAGAAAACTAGGGATTAGGGTTTAAGAAAAAAACTTGACAGGAGACAGCAAGAAAAAAAATAGTCGCCAAACATAATTAATTTTTGTCAAACAATAAAATCTCTCCTTTTTTTTTTCTCTCTCTATTGATTTTTCCTTTCTTATAGTTGTTGAAGAACTTTGTTACAAATTGCAAAGTAAGAGGTGTTTTATTATTTGAAGTGGAGTGAGAGAGAGAGAGAGCTATCTCAAATTATCTCGCAACGCCACATGCATTGTTCCACTTAATGAACAACGTAAAGGTTTCATGCACTTTAAACCATTATTAATTGACAATCTATACTATATTTTTTTAAAAAAAAAGAATATAATAAAAATAAAAGAAATCCAAAAGCAAAAGACCAAAGCAAAGGTGGGTTTGTAGTGTAAAGTTTGCGTGAAGAAAGTGGAGCATACCACCCTCTGTGTTAGCTTCTTTCCAATACCAAATTAAATTAAATAGGATATTTAAAAGTGATAAAGAAAGATCATTATAAATAATCAGAATAATTTATTGTAAAGAGAACGAAAGTTGGGTTTTCTTTTTGCTCTATTAAAATATATAAACTAACGTGAAGCACCTGAACTGAGGAGGAAAAATATGCAACAAACGATTCCAAATTTATATATTTAATATCAATGTAATTTAGTCTTATGGAATACCACAGGTGTCTATATCATATCATTACTATCTAAGTGGGACGTGACACTTCATTATTTCAACTTATCACTCAAAAATTTATCATTCTATTCAATTGAGAAATACAAATTTAATATTAATTTAACCAAAATTAATTCCAGTATGCCAAGCCGGTTAATCAGAACCCGCCAGGCCTCGAACCGTAATTATTGGAGGGACATGTCGGTTCAAGTTCAACTATTTTGTGAACCGTGACCCGTCATGAACCTGAATCGGTCTTGAATTATCCAAACCGCCCAAGTAATCCGCCGGTTAAACGACAGAAAATTAAAAAAAAAAATCCTTGTTGAACCGACCTACACATCTGGTTCCGGCATCTTTGAACCACCTAAAAATTGGCCCGCTAATAACTGTCCATTGAACCGTGAACCGCCGGTTAATCGGTCCGCCATTGAACTGTCGGTCACTGGTCTGGTTCTGATCCCCGCCTTAAATGAACCGTGGTCCGCCGAGCCGCGATCCTAACCCGGCCCATGGCCATGTCTACAGCGTTGGGTGTTTTTTGATGACTTCACTATAAATTAAGTCAATAAATAAAGAATCAAATGTCAAAGATTAAAGATCAAATTGCAATTTCAGAAGACTGAAGTTGAAAAATTTATGTCATCTTTTTGAACCCTAACAGCCACAATGGCCGTCTTTGCCACAATATCATTGGACTCAACGGTGGATCATAGCAGCACTAGTATCATCAACTGTTCACGTCCCTGGAACTTCAAGCCACAACTATCTCTTATGCCACTTAGGTATGACAAACCATGAAAAAAATAAGCATTCTTCTTCCTCAATGTAGAAATCATGAGCCACATCCACTTGAGCACAGTTACTGCCGGAGTATTCCAAGGATAGCGATCTTCAAAAGCGACGAAGCAGCGACCTTCAACTCTATTAACAGTCATTAGAGTGAAAATCTCATTCCAAAATTTTCGAATCCAAATATTTTTGATTGTCTTGGCCATAGATAAAATAATGGTAAACGACTGTATCGTTGTCGGAGTCGCCAATCTTAAAAGGCTGGTCCTAGATTGAAGTCTGCCACTGCATCATTATCACCCATGACTCAATAGTGGAGGTCGATTTTTCAACAGAGAATTGAAGTCAAAACTGACTGATTTCCGTTTTTTAACAATAATATTATTAATGTTTTTGAAAATAATAATAATATGATAAGAAAGGTTTTATTTTTTAATTTCAAAATATATGTGCTATTTTTTAAAATGAAACTTTTAAATTGAATTATTTGATATAATTTTTATTTTTACACTAATTAAAAGGATCAATATATTTCTTTTAACAATAAGAGATCAAATGTTAGCCGTTTGAGTATGCTAAATATGAAAAAGTGTTAATTGAGCCATGAAATTGAAAAGTGTACAAGTTTTGTTAAGAAAATGGGAATGGGAGCAAAAGAATTCACATTTTCCCCTTCTTTTCTTTTTCTATGTGATAGTGAGGGTTTTGAAAATGACTTTGTTTGTTCTCTCTTCGATAGATATATATATATAGAACTGGGTCCCACATCACATGCCTTCACCAATCAGTGAATATGAAAGGGACCCACATGTCGCATAGCACAAGCGAACCCATCTAGCTATATATACTATTATTGTGAGAAGCAAAAGTAATTGGATTCTCTTCGGTTTCCCACAATACAAATAAATACCATCAACTATCAAATTTTACATCACAATTACAAAATATTTAAACCGAAGTGCACAAGTCAAGTCCAAATTCACAACTCACAAGTGAAAAGTGAATCTCCTTATTACATTTTTTTCCCCTCTTAATTTGTTGACTGAATAAAATATAATTTAACTTATCCATAGTTATATTTTTGAAAACTTTAAGGAGCAAAGTTGCCACTCACAAATGTTAGGGATTCAACTAGTTTTTTAATTAGATCTTATGGACAATCCTAGTCTGTTACGATAACGTGCCTGTATGATACAATTTTCTGTCTTATGGAATAAACTAGTGATTCTCAAACATTATAGTCACCTAATAATAAATAGCACTTGAATCTCAAAACACAGTTGAATTGGTAAAAAATTTTAGTGGTCTAAGTAAAATCTCATTAAAAATTTTATCTCTCATTCTGCTCAAACAGGATTAATTTGAATGTAAATATGACTTACAAGTTGGTACGGTTCGGGACATTTCATGTTTAATTAAAAAGAAAAAAAAAAAAACAATTCCCATCCGATGTATATCCAGATGGGATCGGTGGAAGCGCGAAACCATTGGATGAATGGTTGAAAGCCTCGAATTCATAAAACTCATGATGGGGTGTCATAAGAAAGCAGGGGTCCCATCACCGTACACGTGTAAATGAATAGATCCAAAGGAGTACACACGCACAATCACGAAAGGAAGTCAGATAAGATCATGTGCATGAGATCAGAGAGTAGAACGGGTTTTGCGCTCTTCATAAAGGAAAAGTAACGTCGCATAACAATTAAAGGAACAAACAGACTATTTACTGTTGGAGACTCCTACTAAAACTATTGGCTTCTTTTCTTTTTTGTTTTTCTATTCCAATTTTAAATAAATTTATAATTAATTGTAATATTTTAAATAAGTTTATAATTATGTAAGAATTTATTTGTAGAATTCAGTTCCAACATTTTAAAATTTTAAAAATTACATGTAAATCATATTGGAGGTGGAATATTTTGATCATATATGGTCATATTACATCATATTTATAATAAATATCATATTTTAAACGGACATTTACTAAAATAGCTGCTATCTACAGTACATACCCCACTTTCAATTTGGAAACGTAAATTTTTTTTTCGCAATTATAATAAAAAGTTAGAAATTTTTAAAAATTCCAAGATTGTTGAAAATTATTATTTCACTTTTCAGTTATTAACCAAAATAGTTGATAAAAAACCATCGCCACAGGTAGGTAGTTTCTGACGTTTTTCACCATAAAATAAAAATGAGTATTCATTAATATACATCGACATTCAACAATATAATTTAAAATTCTTCCAAATTCAACAGGCGGAAGGAAAAACAGTTATCATCATAGCTGGAGCGTTTCCAGTAACCTTCATTGAAAAATTAAATTAGTAATTGTCAATATTTATCAGTATATGTCAATATAACTCATTATTTTTCAATATTTTCATTATAATTCAGTATCGGTTGGTTTTCAGTGACTTTTGTCGGAAAATTAAATCAGTATATATTTACCAGTATATGTCAATATTCGTTAATATTCTAAATAATATTGGTCAATATATTTCAATATAACTCAATCTAATTAAATATTGTTATTAATAAAAAAATTTAGTAACTATAAGTGCTTATTCGCAAAAATCCAAAGGCTGTTTTGAAAATATGAAAAATATGAGGGACTTGTGCCACAGACTTGCGTAATTGCATCTCTTTATTGCAATCGATGAGGAGCTACTCCACTGACTAACTGTCAAGAATTCTGACTCGTCCATCTAAATGCAGCAGCTCGATCTCTCCGTAGGTCGACAACATTCAACAATTAGTCATTCGAAACATATCAAATTTATTTAAAAATAGATTTTATTAGAAATTCATTTTAATTTTAGTCCATTCATTGTAAGTAGAGCTAAATAAAAATTTTTATGAAAATTAAAAACATAAAAGTTTATTTGTTAATTTGAGCTTCAAATATTTGATTAGGCATACTATACGTAATATAGAGCAGACAGGTTATGGTGTGGTCTCGAAAGAAAGATGAATTTGAAAGTGTGATATGATAAAAGTGTGAAACCCAAAAGCTGCACCTCCCAACAGACACTTATAAAATTTTACATCCAATCATGTAAGCTCTTCCTTTTATAACTCCTTTAATCCTTCTTTTGTCTTTTTCTTTTTGGCATTCCCACTTTTTCTATTTTAATTATATTATTAACCTTTATATTATCATTTTTCTTAATTCACTAGAAGACTTTGGGTAGCCCCTCCTCTTCTCTCTGCACCCACCCGTGATCAAAATAAATAAATAAAATGAAACCCATTTAATAATTTTTTATTAATTATAAATATTAAAAAAAATTCAGTGAAACAAGTAAACACAATTGTTTTGAAAAGGAAATTCAAATTTTTACAAAAAAAAAAAAAATTTATTTGTGTCACATATATCTTTATAGTGTCTCAAATCTATGTTTCTTTTAATAAAGTTAATCCATTGAATTGCATAAGGCAAGCACTGAAGTATAAAGCAGCCAATTTAGTGAATTGGCTTAAGAATCCTAAAAAGACAATAATATTGCTGCCAAACAAAAAATTTCTTTTGCTACAAACCTATTTGCTTCGAAACTCTACCATTTTTATCACTCAAAGCTGCTGTTACTTTTTTTCTTTTTCTTTTTTTACTTGATGAAAGGAAAGGGAAAATCACTCTTCTTATACCCTTTTGTTATTCTCAATTTGATATCTTTTTTTTTTTTGAATAGTTTAACGTTTAAAATTAATTTAGAGTACTGTAAACTTAATTAATGATCTGCAAAATTATGTATATTAGTACAGCTTAATTAAGTATCCAACCGCATAGGGAAATTACTCCCCAGATTTATTGAATTTTAATTCCCCAGCTAATACATTTTCTTTACGAGTTTTCAATATTTAAAATTTTTTGCCTTAGTCATAATACCTCCCTTATTCAAATGGGTAGTGTTAAATGGGTAATAAGAAGTGGAAAGAGTAAATTTTCACTTTACGGGTGCAGTGTGGGATGGGACAAGTAATAGGTCATGGGTATTATTATTGTATAAAACTCTTCTATTTTTTTAATGTGTTATAAAATTTATTTGTTTTATTTTATTGGACAATTGATATTATTATTGTATACGAACAATTGATTTTTTTTTTTTACTATATGTTTGACTCTAAGTTTTAAGAATAATCATTCACTGTTCTAATATATGAATCCATTTTGGTTTCCATTTTATTATTATTTTTTTGGTTGAATGTTAGATGCAAATAGTGAGTCATTGATCCCAAAATACAAATTTAAAAAGTTAATCATTCCTATATACTTTTTTCGTCTCAAATAAGTGTTTCAAGTTTCATTTACTGTATTGAAACTATAATATTTAGGCATCATTTATTTGGGGTAAGTTGGATAGGAAGTTAAAGCTGTTTAGTTGGGAGGAAAGTTGAAGAGCAAATAAGATTTAAAGGAAGATAGTGGAGAAGTTAACATTTTAAACTTACCCAATTAAAATACTAAGAAAGTTAAACTTACTGAAAAGTTAATTTCAATGAAAATGAATTTTGAACTAAACAATATCTTAATAGATAAAAAATTAATATACTGTTCATTTAAATGTTAGTGTTACCGAGTGCTCTCATTAGGCTTGCAGGTTTATAGGCCCAATCTTCACGGCCCACAGGTATGCCGGGCTTGTTGAGTGCCTCGATAGGTTTGTACTTCAAACACGCTTTGCTTCATCTATAGAGTCAGACGAAAAAATACCACATCGGGTGTACAGGGAAAATTCTAGTATGTTCAGATAAGTGCGATCTTCAAATTTGTTGCCACATATCTCGTTTTGTTTCTTCGAGAATTAGGGAGGTTCTCTATAAATCATGGAAGCAATTATGCTCTTTAGCCTATTTAAGAGATGCAAATTCTCTTATTAAAGGTTATGCTTTCTATTCTTAAAACTTATCTTAATTAATTAGCATTTTCCAAGTAACATTCTATTCTGACTTAAATATTAAAGTACAATCAAGGTCCAAATGAGAGAAAGTATTCAGATTGGTCAACAGTTAGCATTTATCATGTACATTGATTCTTTTGATTATGTGAAAGGTATAAAAGGAAAATTACTTTCAAATTTTTTTAAAATCTAGGAATGAAATACCTATTTTTGAAATAAAATTAGATATAAGTTAAGACACTTATTTAAAAACGAATGGAGTACTAAAAAAGAATGGAAAAAATAATATGATATGTATTAATGTAAGATAATTAATGCTTGGACTATATTTTAACTAATTTTTGTTATTTAAACTATTTGAATAAGTAGAAACTATAAATCTATAATAGAATGAAAATTTACGGGTACCCATTTGGAAGAATGAAGTAAGGCAACATTAGACTTATAAATTTTGGTAGGGTGGGACGATATGGATCGAGGAGAGGAAAACAAAAATTAGAGGGATTTGAGTTTTCATGAATCTTAATTAAAAACTTGAATATAATTTGATATTTAAAGAATTGTCCAAGTTTATAAATGATAATTGCTGGGATAGCAATGGAACAGGTATCAGTGAAATTTTTTACTATAGTTGTTATAAAATAAAAATAAAAATTTCAATACTCACTCAATCCTTATAAATTTAGGGGTACCCATGAAATTTCTTTTAGTTATATTTTAATTTTTAAAATATGTTAATTAATGGAAAATACATAGAATCCTATTAAATTAAAAATACTTATCATAATAATAATAATCATATCTTAATAATAGCATAAATTGTCCGGTAAAATAAAAAAAAAATCCATAAATTTCATAACATAATAAAAAGAGTTTATATCAAATAACATATTTAATTAGAGAGAAAAAAAAAGTAAACATACCAAATTACCCATTCCCGTCTCTATCTCTCAATGGGTTGAAAAAAAATTAAAATTAGAGGTATGTATAGATACGTCCATAAATTAAGGTTCATAATTTTATTGACTAAAAGTATTAAAAATTCAATAATGTCAATCATGTTAAAAACAACTTTATGAGGCCACTTAATTAAAAATAAAAACTAAGATCTGGAGTAGTTCAGCCATGCCAGAGTAGTTCCATTTGATTGTTGTGACTGTTAAACTTGTTTTAATTTGGACCAAGTTTATTTAGTCAAATCAGCTAGAAATCAGAAGCAATTGAGAGTTATTTCTTCCATTCAATAAAACGTGAGATTAAGCGAAATTTTAGTGGCCCTCGTTATGCTGTTTTTAGAAGTCTCTATTTAGTTATTTTTAAGTAACAAAAATCTATTCTAATGTAATATATATATATATGAGTTCTCTCAAAATTGTCATTAATCTTCCTTTAAAATTGTCATCAAAGTGTGGTTGCACTGTGGAATTTAGTGAACTATGAGGTTATTTTCCAACATCTGGTATCAGAGCTCGTGGTAAAAAGATAAACCATGTCAACTCAAGCAAGTTCAAGTATAAGCAATGTGGGAGGAAACAATTCTAGTGGTGAAGGAAAGGAAGACACTGTCACCCTAAAATATCCTATGCTCACGAGGAACAATTCTGCAGCTTGGGTCATCAAGATTGAGGTGTTCATGATAGCTTAAGGGGTGTGGGATGCAGTGAAGGGCATAGAACATGTTGAACCGCGAAGAGACAAGATAGCCCTGGCTGCCATCTACAAGGCATCAGTGAAGACACATTACTTCAACTAAGTGCAAAAAGGACAACCAAAGAGGTATGAAACATGCTTAAAACCATGAATCTAGGGTCTGAAAAGGTGACAGAGGTAAGAACTCACTTATTGTGGAGAGATTTAGAGCCATAAAGATGATGATGGTGACAACATTGATGAATTCTCTGGAAAACTCCAGATTATTGTTAATAAACTGAGGGGACTTGGCAACTTAGTGGAAGATGAGCTTATGGTGAAGAAAATACTAAGATCAACTTCACTAAAGTTTCTAAAAATTGTATCCACAATTGAGGGGCTTGGTGATCTAAAAATCAAAACTACAGATAAAGTGATTGGTCATTCAAAGCTTATGAAGAAGGGTTGCATGAAAATGAAGCAAAGGGAGATGAGATAATCCTTCTCACAAGAGCCGAGTGGAAGGCAAAGGAGGACAAGAAATCTCATAAGAAGTACTCAAAGGATTAAGGGATTTTTAGAGGTAGAGGTCGTGGAAGAGGAAGAGGAAGTGGTGGTACTCAAAGAAAAGAAGAGAAGCCACAACAAAAGAGAAAGTTTGACAAGAGTAAGGTCAAATGTTATGGCTGTGGAAAAATGGGTCATTTCGCCTCTGAGTGTTCATCAAATGAGAAGGATGAGGAATCAAATTTGACAGAAAATGAAGATGATGGACTTGTCTTGTTAATGATTGAGGCGTGTGAATTAACAAAGTCACATGTCTCACATGGCAAGAAAGTTAAAGCCATAGATGATTGAGGTGTTGTGAGAGAGTTAGGATGATATCTTGACATTGGTGCAAGTAATCATACGATAGGTGACAAGGAATGATTCTCAGACATTGATCATTCCATAAATGGAAAGATGAGATTTGGTGATGGCTCAATCATTGATATACATAGGTTAGAATCAGTGTTATTCCAGTGCAAGAATGGTGAGCACTTGATTCTTTCAAATGTGTATTACATAACTAAGTTAAAGAGCAATATCATCAGCCTTGGCTAACTTGATGAAAATGGAGGATGAGTGATCATTAAAGGGAGATCCTTGAAAGTCTTTGACGTCACAAACAGACTTATAATTAAGGTGAGAAGAAAAAATAACAAGCTTTTCATAGCTAGGCTACAGACAACACAAAATGGCTGTCTTATGGTAAGAATGACAGATCAAGGGTGGCTATAGCATGCAAGGTACGATCATCTAAATTTTTAAGCATTGAGAAAATTGTCAAATAAGAAGATGGTAGAAGAAATGCTAAGGATTGCTCAATCTAACCAAGTGTGTGATGACTATGTGGTGGGGAAATAACACACAACTGCATTCCTACAAAGATAGTGTTCAAGGCAAAGATACAGCTTGAGTTGGTTCATAGAGATTTGTGTGGACCAATTACACCATCAACACTAGGAGGTAACAGGTATTTCATGCTCCTTGTCGATGATAATTCAAGGTTCATATGGATATTCCTATTAAAATGTAAAAGTGAAGCTCTTGAAACTTTTAAGAGATTCAAAGTTTTAGTTGAGAATGAGGTTACAGGAAAGTTGAAGTGTTTCTAGACAGATCGATGGGGTAAGTTCAACTCCCTTGAATTTAAGAAATTCTGTGAAGATAAGGGTGTGAAGAGACACTTAACTGTACCATACTCCCCTCAACAAAATGGTGTTATTGAGAGGAGAAATCAAACTGTCATGGAGATGACAAGAAGCATCATGAAATGCAAAGGTGTACCAGCCAGGTTCTGGGAAGAGGCAGCAAAGATTTCAGTATACATACTGAATAGAGCACCAACAAGAAGCGTTAAGGGGATGACAACTTATCAAGCATGGTATGCCAAGGCCTTAAATGTGCAACACTTGCATATGTTTGCATGTGTAACACTTGCATGTGTAAGACTTCAGTATACATACTGAATAGAGCACCAACAAAAAGCGTTGAGGGGATGACAACTTATCAAGATGGCATGCCAAGGCTTTAAATGTGTAACACTTGCATGTGTTTAGATGCATTACTCATGCCAAATTAATGTCACCCCACCTTGTTAAACTTGCTGACAAAAGCATCAAAATAGTGTTGCTTGGATATGGAGAAGGCTCCAAAGGTTACAAACTCTTAGATCTAAGCAAGAAAAAGATTGTAGTGAGTAGAGATGTGGTGTTTGAAGAAGACAAAGGGTGTACATGGCAGGACAGTCAAAACAAAGAGGAGATAGATAATGCAGGAACTTTCACAATTCAAGTGAGTGAAAGTGGGAACACAAAGTGATGCAACAACAAAATGCAACTCTTACGAGGATAGATAATGCAGGAACTTTCACAATTCAAGTGAGTGAAAGTGGGAACAAAAAGTGATGCAACAACAAAATGCAACTCTTACGAGGGAGGAGAAGATGTACCACCAATGTCGATAACTCAGATTTCCCCTGTTAGTACATGAAGATCAAGCACCATTTTAAGCTCAAATCACAATTTTAGATCGTTACAGAAGATCTATGATGAAACCAAAGAGATTGATGAAGAAGTAGGCTTGTATTTCTTGTCCATTTGGGAGCCCTCAAATTATGAAGAAATTGCAAGCAATTAGAATTGGAGGTAGGCTATGACAGTGGAGATCGGGCCCATACAGAAAAATGGGACTTGGGAGCTCACAGATTTGTGAAGGAATCAAAAAGCCATTGGCTTGAAATGGATCTTCAAGTTGAAGAAGGATTAAAATGGAAGAATAATCAAACATAAGGCCAGGCTGGTTGCAAAAGGACATGTGCAGAAGTATGGAGTCGACTATAATGAGGTGTTTACTTCAGTGGCAAGGTTAAAGACAATAAGGACCTTGCTTGCATATACAACTCAAAGAAGGTGGGATGTCAATCACATGGATGTAAAAACATCTTTCCTAAATGAAGAGTTAGAAGAAGTGTATGTTGTGTAGCCTGATGGTTTTTGTTGACAAAAGTCATCCAAAAAAGGTACTCAGGTTGCACAAAGCCTTGTATGGTTTGAAATAAGCACCAAGAGCTTGAAATGCCAAGCTAGATAAATGTTTGAAATCTCTGAATTTGAAAGATGTCCATTCAAGCATGCTGTGTACATGAAGGAAGAAGAAGAAGATGTTACAGTTGTGGGGGTTTATGTATCATCCTCATAGATGATGAAAAAGTTTATTGAGAAGTTTCAACTTAAGATGATGAAAAATTTTGTATCATTCAAGCAAAGCTTATTGAGAAGTTTAAACTTAAGATGATGAAAAAGTTTGAGATGAGTGACTTAGGATTACTAAGTTACTACTTGGGAATAGAAGTAAAGTAAGACAAGGAAGCTATAACTTTGTGCTAATCAAGTTATGCATGGAAATTTTTTGAGAAAGTGAGGATGATAGACCGCAATGCTTGTCATATTCTAATGGAACCAAGGTGTAAGTTGAGCAAGTAAGATGGAGAGCCATCATCGCGTATAGGAGTGTCATTGGAAGTCCAAGGTATTTGGTAAATACTTGTCTTAATCTTGCTTATTCAGTTGGTGTTTGTAATAGATATACGGAAAATCCAACCATTGCACACATGAGTTCTGTCAAGTAGTTTTTGAGATATGTGAAAGGAACACTTAACATAGGAGTCATTTACAAGAAGGATCAAGCTTTTGAGGGCTTAGTTGGCTATAGTGATAGTGATTTTACAGGAGACACTGATGACAGAAAGAGCACTACAGGAATCATGTTCTTTCTTGGAGAAAGTCCTATCACTTGGGTGTCACAAAAG
Organism: Croton setiger; assembly: GCA_948099555.1. Classification (NCBI taxonomy): domain Eukaryota; kingdom Viridiplantae; phylum Streptophyta; class Magnoliopsida; order Malpighiales; family Euphorbiaceae; genus Croton; species Croton setiger. Next base: position 19,237 of record CANUEY010205715.1, read on the forward strand.
CAAAGAATTGTGGCATTGTCATCATGTGAGGCATAGTATATTGTTGCAACAGAAAGTGCTTGTCAAGGGATCTAGCTAAAAAAATTAGTAAAGAGTTTTGGAGGAGATGATAAAGTAAAGCTAGTGTTGAAGATTGATAACAAATCAGTCATTGCCCTAGCCAAGAATCCAGTCCATTATGAAAGAAGCAAGCACATTGATACAAGATTTTATTTTACTCGAGAATGTGTTGAGAATGGTGATGTGAAGCTGGAGTACACCAAGACAGAAGATCAATTAGTTAATATGCTAACAAAACCACTTGGAAGACAGAGATTTATTGAACTGAGAGACAAGATTGGTGTGAAGATAAAAGGAAAACAAGTTTAATGGGGTGATTGTGACTGTTAAACTTGTTTTAATTTGGTCCAAATTTATTTAGCAAAATCAGCTAGAAATCAAGAGCAATTCAGAGTTATTTCTTCCATTCAATAAAACATGGGATTAAGCAAAATGTTAGTGGCCCTCGTTATGCTGTTTGGAGTCTCTATTTAGTTATTTTTAAGTAACAAAAATCTATTCTAATGTAATATATATAATTGAGTTCTCTCAAAACTGTCATTGATCTTCCTCTAAAATTGTCATCACAACGTGGTTGCACTGTGGAATTTAGTGATTGTGAGGTTATTTTTCAACAATCGTCTTCTTCGGCAAGCCAGAGTAGTTCATCCATGCCTCATCCATGCTTTTGTCCGGCTTCCATCATTCTTCTATTATGCTTCTCCTCAGCTAATGGCAACACCTCAAACAAAACCTAAAATTAACCAAAACGAAACAATTTCCAAATGGTCTACTGAAAAACAATTCCAAAGATTTCTATTTTCAAAGCAAATCATCGGTAACCAAGATGAAACCGAACAACTTCGTCCAAAATAGAGAGTCTCCGTCGAAAAATTGGTGAGTTTCCGTTGGGTTTCGTGCGAAATAGTTGCATAAAAAATGACGATTGAAAATAAGAGAAATCGATTGGAAAATTGAAGCAGAACAAAATCAAATTTCCAACGAATACTAGCGGAATACTTAACAGAAGAAGAAATACGATTTTCTTACAGATTTCCGGTGATTTTCACCGGGAAACATGGAGGTGGTGGCTGGATTTATTGCCGGAAAAAGGTTCATCGAGAATCGGCGAGTTTCAGTTGGGAAAAACAACCTTACCTGGATCGGTGCCGGTGCATCACCAGAAAATCACAGGTTGCAAGATACTGTTGTAAACTCATCATATACCTTTATAAACTTATAGCAAAGAAGAATCCTTTTACTATTGTTTTTAAATTTTGTCCTAAAAAGTTTAATTATCCTTTTTTTTATTTTTTTTATTTTGTTGTATTAACTATCTTCCTCTTGTTTTTTTTTTTAATGAATATGCATATATAAAAAAAAAACAATAACTATCCACTTCTACTTATTACCTGTTTTCACTTTCATGCGGGTCAAAATGACAAGTGTCAATGTGGTATCCATAAATACCCGTCCACTGCAAGCCCTACTTGATAAATATTGCACAGGCACAATTTTGGCATATTTAAACATGCTGTAACAAATTGTTCACATTCTTCATAATGTCACTTTATCATTGTAAATAGGGTGTATTAATGAAATAACACAAATATATAATTTTTCTTTTTAAAAATATAGTACATTAACTTTTAAAATTATAAAAATAGTACTTTATTATATAAGACTTACAAATTTTTTAAAATTTCAAAACTACTCCTTTATTTTATATATTACTTTATACTATGTGCAGTTTATTGTATAATTTTAAAAAGTGAATTTATTAATCAATTTCTGATATTATATTATCATTATTCGAATATAATTGAAAATTGAATAAATGTTTAAAAGATTTTTATGGGTCTATGCTAATTAATAGAAGTGAAAGCAAAAAAAAAAGCAATTAAAACATAACCAAATAGCCATCATCATTTCTTCCATTAAAGAAATTCTCTGCTCCCACAATGGATTAATTATTTGTGAAATATTTTTTTTTTTATTCTAATCTTTTTTTCTTCTCTTTCCTTAGAAACTTTTTACAGCAGCAGATAGAAGAAGCTATTACGACCTAATCATTTCCGCACGATTTATAAGAAAGTGAAAATTATATATTTACCCACAAATTTATCTTCACCTTGCATCCAAGCCCACGTGCTCTCTCTTTCTCTCTGCTCCTTTTTTTCCAGCTCCAATATGTTTTTTTTTTTTTTTAACATTTTGGTCCATCAAAACTTTTTCTTTCTCATGGACCCCCCATTTTGCTTCAAAACCTTCACTTTTCAACAATGAGAGATCAAAAGTTAAGATGGATACTCCACTTCCTATTTTACAAAATCCTTGGAGCTCTCTCTCTTTCTTTCTTTTTTTGTTCTAAGATACCATCATCACTTTCTTAATTAATTATTTGCCCAATTCCTTTTTTCCAACATATTTCTAATTAATTCCATGGGTCTGGACAGTACCACTGAAGTGTAGGAGGTTGTTCGTCCGAGAAGAAATTGCAGGCCTCTTCACTGCTAAAAAAGTTATGCTCCTCCATTTTCACAAACTGGGTTTGAAACGGTGTCACTTTTGTGAACTGAAATGGTGGATTCGGACTTTGATTATTATTGTTTTCCTCATTCAAAATAGCACTGGAGTCACTATCAGATGACCCATCTTTAAAGTCTGGAAAAAGAGACACTGCTGCTAATATTCCATTATTACTTTCATAATTCACATCTTTTGTTTCTGATCCATTAATGGATGTAATAACAGGTGTCTCTTCTTCTTCTTCTTCTTCTCTGCTTCCTTTCTTTTCAGTTTCTGTTATTATCATCTCTTCTTTTACAGAAACATTGCTTTCAGTGCTTTCTTCATCCAACTTTTTCTTCAGTTCTCTTATCTGCACCCATCAACAATCAAGCATTATTATAATAAATAATCATGAAATTTATTACACATATCACTAAAACCCGTAACGTGTGATCGTAGTTCGGCTAGACTTATTCAGGTTTATGCCAACGGATATTAAAAGATAGTAACCAATTAACTCAATTAGCTTCTTTCAAAAATTTAATACTTACCTCTTTTAGTAAAGCTTCATTATCATGCTGTAAAGCATCATAATTCACTTTAAGTGATTCATAATTAGCTTTAAGAACACCATAATCTCTTTCCAATTGTTTAGTTTTCCACCGTGCACGGCGGTTTTGAAACCAAACAGCAACTTGTCGTGGTTGTAGACCAAGCTCTTGGGCTAATTTCACTTTTCTTTCGGGTTCAAGTTTGTTTTCAACTTCGAAATTTTTCTCCAACGCTTTGACCTGATCTACACTTAACCTCCGTTTCTTCTCGGAGACATGGCCGCCGCCGGATTCTTCAACACAAGCATCGTCGTCTAGCCCATCTAGCATGGACTGAAATTCTCGGCCATACACATGGCTGCCGTTTCTTGGAGTATGCTCATCTAAAAACCAAACAAAACAAACAAAGAAATTATTATATTTTATACAGACAAGAAAACAAACACATGTGACATGAAAGCATAATAATTAACATAAAAGAAGATGGGTTTTCTCGTAAGAACCTGTGGTTGGGCATATGGAGATCAACCCACCAAGAGAATCAGAACTGCTTAGTCGCTTCATGATTTGATTGAAAAACAAAACAACTTCAACAACAAAACAGATCTTTCTTTTTCTTTTTAAAGCCTTTTTTTATGAGCGATTTAGTAAGCTGAAAAACAACAAGTAATTTTTATTTTTTAGTTGCATGGAGAATTTTTGTGTATAGACCAGATTTTATGATACTGTTGTTGTATAAAACTGTACCACCCCAGCATGGTTTGGTCTCTACCATTTTTGCTCTCCTTATCTATAACTTGTTGTATATCTTTTTTCCTACCCATTCACAAAAACCAAACCCTTTCTTTCTTCCTCTTGACCCAACAGAAAATAAACAAAAAAACCAAAACCCACAAGTTATCTGTCAACAAAATTTTCTTTCTTTACATCATTACTCAATCAAGTTTTAGCTTAGCTATGAATCTTAAATTTTACACCCTAAAAGAAAAGTCAGTCTAAGACTGTTAATCTACAAAAGAAAAAACCAGAAGAGAAGAAAGGAAGAGAGAGAGAGAGAGTAGACTAAACTAAGCTCTAAACCCAGCTGGCCTCACAACATTTGTTTGTGTTTAAATAAACCAAGTTGGGAGTTTGGGTAGAGACATTGGGTTAAAATCTGACTTGGGTTAGGTTACGCAAATGAAATGTACACAAAATTCAGGCTAAATGAAAATTTTGGTTTACCGGGTATTGCCGGTTTACAGCCCTTTCTAAGGGTGGAAAGTTATTTTTAATATTTTTGGAGGGTTACGGGTTACAGTGTCCGACGCAGATATTTTTGAAAGCTTAGCTTCACTTCTAACGGCTCAGCTCATGTTTTTAAGCTCATCCAGATTTGTTTCACGTCAGCGAATCATACGCTCTGTCACTACGGTGTGGTCGGTGCGATTAATCGCAGATTTTGTAAATCATATATTTTTTTACTAATATACAAATAAACACCTAATCATGTGAGTGTTTTTTGAATGGATCATTATTGTTGGCATATGCACAAATTGACACCTCACATTTATAATTTTTAACATATTAACACTTTATTTGCCGGAACATATTTAGGAACCAAGTTATAGTTTTTAGATTAGTATCAATTGTATAATTTAGCATACCCGAAATCTCTTTTATATATTTTATTATTGTGGCACTGACCAAAGTAAATGATTATATGAAATTGAAGACTGATCTAACCATAGTTTTGTTTTTCCTTTCAATGACTAGAAAGCCATAAGAACTTGTCGAAAGTTTTGGTAGCTGTACTTCTGTTCATATTTTGAGCATTTTCGGACATGGAACGGGAAAAATGACCATTATTAGATTGGGTTTGTCTAATACTTCAATTTCATCTACTCATTTGTTTCGATTGGTTCCAAAATTGACAAATAAAATTATGAATTTGGTGAATTATGTGACATTCCTAACTCAAATCATACGTTATACTTGTCGTCATTTTTAGACATAACGCATTTTTACAGTTTTATTGCATAAGTGTTCTTTTGATAAAAGATTACTTACTTGTTAAGAAACTGAACATATGAATATTATAATCTACTGAACATATGAATATTATAATCTATGAATAATTTAAGTCTTAAGACACGTAAATATTCGGTACATGAGAAAGAGAGGACTACTAGGGTTTTTGCGACGCGACCGATTAAATATCGAAAACGCGAATAATTGAAAAGGAAGAATTATTAAATTAAATAAAATGAAAATAAGAGTGGTAAAAATATGTTGAATCGGAATTTATACTACAACGTCGTAAATTCCATCTTTACCGGCATTGCCGAAGTACCGGAGTTGGTACCGGGTGCTCATCGGATCGCTAATAACAATAATAATAATAATAATATGTTTGAGGAAGAATTTATAGATGTATGCATGTTAATAACAAAGGAAAGGAATGTGAAAATTATATATATATA
>CANUEY010205890.1:0-34281 GCA_948099555.1 Croton setiger
CGCAAAAATTCGGTTTCGGTTTTCGGTTAACCGAAAATATTCGGTTTCGGTTTTCGGTTACTACTTGAGGAAGTTCGGTTAACCGAAAACCGACCGGTTCGGTTCGGTTTCGGTTCGGTTAACCGAAATGCTCACCCCTACATTTTGACATTGGATAGTCATTGTTCATTCGCCGGACACCAAAAGAAGAAACCAGATACTTTCACTACTCTCTGGTATTCTTTTTTTATTTGATTTTCCTTGGTATTTTGTTGGAATTGCCAAAGTTTCAAATGATTTGCTAATTGTTGTGGTTTGGATTTGAGAAGGTGGTGGTGGTGATGTGTTGGTGCTAATAATTACGCCTTTGAACTTGATTTTTTGGGAGATAATGTTCTTAATGCATATTGAATTTTAACGATTATTATTGTTGTCTTATTTGAAAGAGATCGACTGAGGAATACAAATTCTTCAGTTTTGTATAGTGTTTGAATTGCTCTGTTTCTGTATATTGTTGCTTGCCTTTGCTTTTTTTTTTTTTTTTAATGTGGTTGTAGTGGTGACGTGGTAGAAAGGTAAGGAGTGGTGGTTTTGAGTGGAGGAGGAGGAGGGGTGGTGGTAGACATGGTCATGGGCCAGTTAGGCCCGTTTGGCCCGCTGGTTTTAGCTCTGCGGTTAACCGGCCCGGCTCGTCGCCAAACCGAAACCGTTAGAGGGACGGTCTGGTTAAAGTTCAAGCTATTTTTTAACTGTAAATCGTATTGAACCTGAACCGTCAACTAACAGTACCTTCGAACCGTCGGTTAACCTTTTTTTATAAAGAAAATTAAAATAAAATAAAATAAAGTAATTGGTCGAATCGTCAGTTAACCGCCGGCGAGCCGGTTAAGGTCAACCTCCCTCCTAACTGTGGTCCGGCAGCCGAGGCCCGTAACCGGCCTAACCCATAGCCACGTCTAGGTGGTGGCAATGGCAGTAGGAATGATGTAAGACATAGACCCCTAATATTGCATAAAATGCATGGACCTAAAAAATTAATTTTTTAGGGGTATATTAGTCTTTTTGCTCCAATTTAACATTTTTTAAATAGAGGGACTAAATAGTGTAACGGATACAATATACAAGGACTTGTAAATAATAATCACAAAACAGAGTGACTAAAATCCTAATATTGCGCAAAGCACATGGACTTAAAATTTTTTCTCCCATAAGAAATACATATGTGAAAACATTAAATATTTTGTTGAAAATCATCTTGGCTTGACAAAAAAGGGTCCTTTGGATTGGACGACATTTGAAATTTTATACACTGATATCCTTTTGAAAATTGATTACATTTCAAACTCAGAGAAAGAGTTGAATAAATAAATTTTAATGGAGTAACATGAAGCATTATCATGTTCTAGTGATATAAAAATATTACCTAAACTTAAATATAATCTAATTCACTTTTTTTTTAATTGCCAACAGAAAAAAATAAAACACAAATATATAAAAATAAACATAAATAATATACCCACAAACAAGTACAAACTACATTCAAAATCAACAAAAACATATTTTTGACACAAAACATACAAAATCTATTAAGAAAATAGATTTGAGAGGCAAAATATGAACTTCATCAACTAATTAATATATTACCACATAACACATATTTGATTATTTTATTTCAAATTTGATTTTTAATTACATATATCTTATAAATTTTATTCAAATTTTAATATGCTTTTTATGTTCCTGTATAATGTATTTAGACATTAATATTTTGTATTTTCATATTTGAATTTTTTCAATAACGACTTCGGATTATTTTTTTTTTAAAATCTATTTTACATCATGCAATGATAATAGTAAAAAAGAAAATTATTTTAAAAAAATAGTGAAAAACAAATAATTAGAAAGATAAAACTCAATTATTTCTTAAAATTATTCAATACATATATGTCTTTATGATTGACATAAATTATATTTGTTGAAGAAACAAAATTCAAAGAAAAAAGACTAGTAATTTCAAAATGCACTTTTGTAACAGCATAACCAGAATCCTAAAGAGTTAAGAGCAACCTTGTAATTGCAATTGTAACTGTAACCTGTGAACTAAAGCAGGGGAAGTTGGTTGAGTTATAATATATTATATTATATATTTGGATTGAGCAAGAGTCACCATCTAACCAACCTTGGATTCCAACTAACCCTAGACAAATTGTCCTCTAAACATGACAACTCTGACCTTTAAAATATTAACAGTCACCAAAAGGGGACCCAAACCCAACAAAACTGTGGACTTTCAACAACACAACCTGAGCATGCTTATGTTCTTGCCTGTTTTATAGAAGAAAATAATAACACAAGAATAAGAACTCCACTCCACCATGTCCATATGGGCATATGCAACAAGTATTATTTATTGAATCCACGAGGGTGCCTCAAAAGTACAGAAAAATCATCACCAAATTCAATTTGTAAACCCAAAAGACAACCATCAATGATCAAATGTAACAACTCCAAAACTATACACATCCCATATTATCAACTTCCCTACCCAATAATAATTATCTATGCTCTTCTCCCAATATTCACAAAAAATTAACTTACCCAATTTTAATCAAAGCATAGGTTTCTAATAGAATATCATTGATCCCCCATTATGCGATGATGCATATGCTTCACGACTTCCTCATATGGAAATGGCCTCTTCGTTGCTTGATCGGCTACGGTGATGGTGTTTCCCGTGGCGGCGACGCCCTCCACCGAATGTAACTGGATCGAAGGACTTCAGCCGTTCCGCCTCCTTGGGAATAATCACGCACTCTGATAGAGGAGTTTTGTAACGAGCCCTATCGTAACAGTATGAATACGTCATGAACTTTCTCCTAAAGTTATCCATTTTAACTCTTTGTGCGGGACTGACACCCTTTGGGATTGCTTGAGAATTCTGAGGAGTGTCGCATTTTGATTTCTGTTCTATTGGATCCACCGCACATCCGTGTAGGACAAAGTCGGAGAATTCTGTGACATAAGGCGCATATTTGTAATTTACTCTATATTTTCCTCCATTGGTAGCCCAATCGGATCCATCCCAGATTGTAGCATATAAAGACATCGGTTTGGAAGGGAAATCGCCACCCATAGATTCTGTTCTTTTCACCTCTCTGATAGGAACATTGTCCACATAGAATCTACCAGGTAAAAGTAAACAAAACAAAATTAGAATTATTATTATTAAACTTAAATGGGTGTTAGTTAATGTGAAAATTCAAAATTAACTACTACAATCATTCTAGTTTGTTCTTACAAAAAAAACCTAACCAACAAGATTCTTTCTTGTTTTTATATAGCCTTCCATAAGTAAGAAGTTACATGAAAAAGAGTAATGACTCTTAAGGCACCATCACAATCATTGTATTTGTTTTAATAGATTCTCACACTAAGTGAATATCTTGAAATTAAAACTAAAAAATATTGTCTACCCTTTCTCAATAATCAAACAAAGTTTTTATCCAAATTTAAGCTACACCTTAAACAGGAAAACTGCTCTGATTAAAGAAAAAGGAAGAATTTTACTATGGGCAAGAAAACAGAGAACTTTTCTGTACTAATCCCCTAAAAGAAGAAACTGCGCTTCTACCCAACAACAGATGCATCAACATCAAAACCCCTAGAACAGTAAATTCCCTACTGTAGAACATCAATTAATTAGTGAGAAATTGGTGAAGTACAGCTTCTAATTAGCTGTCGTTATATGGACAACATAAAATAAATTAAAAGGGTAAAAGGTTTAACAAATATTAAGAAAATTAAATATGGTAAATTGGGTTTTCAACTTACATTATCTGGGAATCTGTCCACAGAATACTGTACTGATGAAAATCATCAGAAGGATCAAACCAAAGACTGTATCTTTCTTCTCTTCCAACGCTTGTGCTACCATTCCCATATATATTTGTTTGTATTCTCCAATCTTTGCCTCTTATATTACCCAAGAACTCAAAGTCAATTTCATCATGGTTCTTCTCAAATATATCACCATTCGACATCTATAAAAATCATTTCTAAACTTTATCAGCCATAATCAGCTTGTAATGGGAGTGAAATAGTGAAAAAAAAAAAAAAAAAAAAAAAACCTGATAAAACTGAGGCTGTAAATTAGAAAGGGAAGAATTAAGAATAAATAATTAATCAAATAATATGACAAGAATATGATTGAACAGATAATAAAAAACATGCAAAGTGCAAAAGAGGAAAAAACCCATCCGATTACCATGTTTGGTTTAGGTTTTTCATTATAACAAGAAAACAATAAGAAAATTTCATCCGGGTTTAACAAATTAAATCAAATTAAAAGAGAAATCAATTTAATCTAAGCCTCGTTAATTTAATCAAGAGATTAAACTTCCAAGTAAAAATCGAAGAAAGAAATTTGTTAATAGGATTACTCACATAGAAAGCAACCACAACTCCAGCAGTATAATCTGCAGGCAACTTGATAGAAGCACTGAAGTAGCCATGTAAGTATAGGTCCTGAGAAACGAATCCAGAGCCTGTTCCAAACCCCAATTTGAAAAACTCAGAATAAATAAAAAATCAAAACTTTTAAAAACTAAAAGCAAATTTTACAATCAGGGACAAAACCCAGATACAAAAAATACAGGACCTGTCCTTTCATCCAGTAACAAATGGACTTTCTTGCCGTCTTTATGAATAACTAGATTATCATCCCCAAAAAGATGTGTGTAGCCTTCATCAAACGATATAATAGGCAAATTTCTTTGAGACCCAGAAACCAGTACAACAAATAAACATGAAATTAAGAGAAAACCAGAACCCAAATATGAAGCCACCATTTTTGAATTAATGGTGGGGTTTATTTTATTTATCCTTTGAGTGCAGAGCAGAAAACGGCGGTGGTGGCTCTGTTTCTTGTATGAAAGGAAGAATGTACTAATATATATAAGGAAAAGAGAAGAAAAGTGACGAGGAAGTATGAGGCAAAATATGAATATATGTAGAGCTTCAGGGAAGAGAAAGAGAGAGAGAAGCTAATGAAAGAAGAAAGAGAAGAAGAAGAAGAAGAAAGTCTTTTTATTGGAGAGTTGTGTTGAGCTGTTCTCATGTAGACACTGACGCTCTTTTTTTGAATGTATTCTACTGGATTATTATTATTTTTTCTGGTTTTTAATTATATTTTTTGTGATTAAAAAAAATAAACTTTAAATTTCTTTTTTTTTTTAAAAAAAAATTATTGTTTGTTTGGTGAAAATTTGAGATTCTTTTCTTCATTTGATTTGATGGAATTTGAGATTTTTTAAGAAATGGAATTTGACATTTTTCTTTTCTTTTTTTAGAAAAAGAAATTTCGGATCTATCAAATTTAATTTAATTGAATTGTTCACTTTTACATATAAGATTAGTATAGATTTTAAGACTTTTCTTAAATTATCATGTTGATATTTTAAATTTGAAAGAGAAATTAAACCAGACAATGTATAAATAGAAAAACTTTTCTACATATGGTTTAAAAAATTTTATATGATTACTTTATTTTTATTTTTTACGCTGTGTTTCAAAATAACGATCCAAACTTATTTAAATCGACCATAATACGAACGACTAATGTCGAAAACTCTAGCATTTAGGGTGTTGCATTCAAATTGTTTTTAATTTTAAATATGTATTTCGAATCAAAATTAAATGATTATTCAATTAAAATTACCGTAAATTCATTAAATTCGTTTAATGGCAAGCCGTGAATGATTTTATATTTTTTAAATCAATTTGGTTTAACCACAATTTTAATTTGTATTTATGTTTTTTTATCTAAATGAGTTAAAATTCAAAAATTTAAATTTATGGAACCAACAATTTTCAAATTATTCTCAAATCGAACAAAATTGTAATAAGAATATCGAAACAAATTGTAATAAGAATCAACGATTTACAAGTGTGAATTGAAAAATCAAGTCAAGTGTAAGGATTTTGCATATTCATAAACTATGGCCAAATAACTCTAATGTAGTATAAAAATTTTGTCTCCTCTATTTTATTTTATTTTGATCAAATTATATTCTTCTCTCGTTTTTTTTTTTTAAAAAAATGTAATGGAAGTTTAACTAGAATTTGCAAACATTTATACAAAATATAATATAATAGTAAACATATTAATAAAGAAATCATACAAAACATTTAAATTATTAAAAATTAATTTAATTGATGTACAATGAATCAAGTACCCACTAGTTGCATGTAGCAATGATAACATCTAGTTCTTTTCAACATAATGTGAAGCTTGAAATTTTGGATTACATTAATGTTTCATTTTGACAACTTCCATTGATGACATATTGGTAGTTGAATTCATATTCTAGAGTTCATTACAAGTTTCTCTCCAAAATCTCGCATTTAGCCTTCCACCCAAAATTTAAAACTTATTTAGCAAGCTAATTATAAGCTTTGTTTTTCTTCTTAATTCTAATTATTTTATTATCAGTCATTTTATTACTTTATCCCTCCTTCAAGGCTTCTAAGATAAACAACCCATAGCTTGAGTTTCTTTTTTTTTAAAAAAAAAAAAAAAAATTGAAATTTGAAGTCTTGAAAGAGGGATAAAGTGACAAGAAAAATACAATAATAATAACAACAATTTTATATTATTATATTTTATAAACAGAAATAAAGAAAAAGATGAGAATATGAAAAAGTAGAGGGCAGTAGCACAATACAAGAAAAGGATGAATCATTAAGGGGTAAAATAATGATTATTCAGACTTTTGGGGTCCAAAAAGAGCCATGCCTTTAATATTTTTTTATTCTTTCTAATATATATTATCTACACTAACTATAAATGCCCCTCTTAAATTTTATTATTGGCCAAACCAGTTTTTTGAAATTGATTTTATTTGGTTGATGTTATTATCCTATTTTAGTTAATTTATAATTTTGTTTAAAAAAATTTGTTGTTGCATTATTATTATTATTATGCTAAAATTATTTTTTTTATAAAAGTTGATAAGTTTCATTTTACAAAATTTGTATAAAAAATTTATGGAAAATTCATAATAAACAATTACTTTTTTTTTATAAATTTAACTTAAACTTTTAAATAATAATAATTATAATAAAATAATTTTTTTGTCAAATAATAATAATAAATTCAATCAATATAATAGTTGACTTGATATTAAATTTTTTTTAAAGAATTATAAATTTTCATAATTTATATAAAAAATTGAAAATATAAATTTTATATTATGCAAAACAGGAAAAAAATATGTTACAGAATTAAAAAATAAAAAGTATGTAAACTGAAAATAGAACTTCGGAATTAAAATGTCTTAATAAAACAGTATAAGAGTGGTAAGTTACTATCATGTCAATTTATAATAAATAAAACAAAATTTACAACTTATTGTTATTATTTATACAACTATATAAATTCGTTTGGAATGCAACTATATTAATTTAAATTGAGAAAATAATGATTGATGTATTAAAAATTATATAAAGAATCAAAATTAAAATTTAATAATTTGACTAAATAATTTAATTTTTTGTTCAAATGAAAAATCAAAACATTAATGACATCATAAAATGTTATATCAAATAATTCAATAAAACTAATATGAGACTTCTTGGCATCATAATCACTTACTTTAGAAATATTATCATCCAAATTTTATGCTCTAATTTTGGAAGTGTAACATACCACAAAAGATTTAAAACAGTGTTTATAAAATGTTTATAATTAAAATTGAAAACATATTATTTGAAATAATTATTATAAAAAGACATGTTATTTTATATAATTATGATAACAAAATATCATTTGTACACAATTTAATGACATGTTTAATGAATATCACCAAAACAATATTGATTTTAAAAAATCATTTTGAAATTTTAAGATTGATATTAAAAAAAAGAGAATGAAAGTTTGGATAAAAAAATCTAAAAATTCTTAATATTAGTTTAGTATAGTGATTTTAAACTTAAAATACAAATTACAAAAATTAATAAAATTATAAAATAATTGAGTGCATGTATAGAATTTAATTTTATGTTTTTATTTCTATAAAAAATTAAATATACTATCATTATAAATATAATTAAATTAAAATTTCAAAACTAGTCAATTTAAAAATAATTAGTCGGCCTGCTCAGGCGCCGCCCCGTCACAGGAATACCGAAGTATTTTTGTTTGCTAAACTATCCTCCTTAAATTAAGCAATATACGGATTTGCCCAAAAGGGGTCCACACGGTGGTATTATAGTAAATAAAGAAGGGTAGGGTCAGGAAATGGGAGGATTAAATGAAAGAAAGTGAAAAAACGCTCCCATCAATTCAACGAGAATCGCGTGGGCCAGCGTCTATATTTCGGCGCCTCGGTAGTTGACAAATAGGTGACACGTGGCAATGCTGAGGTAGCATAAATTTGGTAAATATTCGAGGCCTACAATGAACGCTGGAGCTTTGCTGTGACGAATAGGCACACCCGTGTAATCTATCCTGTTTCCACACTAAATCCACATTTAAATAAAATATTAGGAGTAGACGTGACAACAGCGGAGCCGGGTCAGTTCCGGTATAAAAACCAGTGGTTCATTATTTGTGGTTTGGTTGAACCGTGACTGGTTCATGCTTGGACGTTGCAAAGTTCGTTCACCAATCGGTAAACTAGTAATTTCACGGTTCGGTGAATTCACGATTCTGGACAATTCAAACAGAAACTTTTTAATTTTTTAAAAAATAATTATTAAAAATCATTGGTTTATGACGAGTTACAGTTTACAATTAAACAAATGATTGAACGATGAATCGACCTCTCTCTATAGCAGTCCAATTACGACTCGAATGATTACAATCACTGATGATTTGGTTATGGATTCAAACGGTTCAATTGATTTTAATTCCGATTCATAATACCCATCGTTTCTTCCACAAAACCAATAATGCAAGGTTACACGACAGTTCCCAAAAGAAATATCTCTCTACTACCGCCACGAATGTATTCCAACAAGCTCTACCGCCCACCGTCAACGTTTGAATTGCAACATACCAAATAAATGTCATTTTTCTGGCACTTGCCATAAATACGAAGACGGATGGAGAGTGTTTTAGCCAAAAAATTATATATCATGACAAATGGATCCAAAACTTATAATAAAGCTAAAAGGCGTTGCGCTCACAACATATTGTAATATGTATAAATAGGGATCCAATCCGCAATAATTGGTTATACCACATTTACTATCTCATTAATATCCCAAATATATTTGCGAAAAATAGTTTCATTGGCTTCATCCTCACTCACTCTTTCTTTATGTGTATATTTTATTTGATTTATGAGTCCGATTGTTCTTTTACTTTTTTTTTTCTGCTGATTAAAATTTTTTTGCGGTTGCTAAATTTTTGTCTTTTTCTGCAATTAGAGTTTCTTTTTTGACTAAAATAAAAAAATAAACAAATTATATTTATAATTATAATTTAAAATATATGTAAGCAGAACAAAACAATAAAAAATATGACTTATTTTATAATATTTATCAATTTTTTGCATAATAACAATCTACACATCTATATATAAGAAGGATTCGAACTTAATCTGTTAAGATCCAAGGCAAAGTTGGCACAACCTAAACATGGTCATCAACCATGTGGGCTGAGGAGGAGAGGATCAGAGTACGATGATTTTTAGTCGGGTTGGTTAACCAATAATTCACAATTCAGAGATTCAGCTAGCAGTTCATGGTTTGTGGCAGATAGAGTCGTTAACCAATGATTTGTCTAAGGTTCCATACCAAAAACGGTTATAGTTCAAAATTCTTATGAACTTGAATCAGACTGAATGACGAGTAATTTTAAGTTAGTTCAAGACAGTTCGATTAACCATGGTTCAAAGTCTAACATTGAACCGGCAATGTTTACCTTTACTCGAACCACTATTTTATAATTATTTGTAACTTTTTGCACAATTATGTTGTAAAATGATATATATCATTTTTGTATAATTATTTCTACAATAAGAATTTAATATTTTTTTTTTTATAATTTTGTAAAAGTTTCCAAATTAAATTACTAGTATAATTATTCGTTTCCTTTAGAAAAAGTAAAATTAATATTTATTCATCTCTGGTAGCAAATTCTGTACCGTTTTTTCGATTTAATAGCTAATATGTTTTAAATTTTTTGAACCGTTTAAAACAGTAAATTACTTTTGAAAAACGTATTAAACGCGTTTTAAAAATGCAGTATTGTATTTTATTTTATAAAGAATGTGAAAAATATTTTACAGAATCTCATTTGAAAAGTCTCAAACTAAAAAGTATAATTGATCGTCTTTTGAAATGTTTGCAACTTTGGTTTATATAATGATAAATTCGACGATAATGAACAATTTCAAAAGAAAGCCAAAATAATATGAAGATTATTGGCTTATATAATTTTAGAAATGAAGTCATCATTAATAATGGTGATGTTGATGTCGATATTGTGGAGTCATATAAAAAATATAGTATTTTATGGTTAATCATGTAACTTATTATAAAAATTTAATATTTTATGGTTAATCATGTAACTTATTATAAAACTTTTAATCCATGTTTTATGTTATGTTAGTTTATATATGTTTTATGTTATGTTATTTTATATTAATATATGTTAACTTAATTTGTGTTTGGTAAATGAATTTTTAGTTATATTGTGAATATTTAACCTAATAAATAGCAATTTTATTAAATCTAATGACTTTTTATTTTTTTTAAGAGATTATATACTGAGACTTACAAATATTCATAAAAATATATTAAAAAATATCAAATTTTTAAAGGCCATGAAAGTGTATGCGTTGGTATTTTGTTTATTGAACATCGATTTTTTCACTGTCTATTTTGACTTTTTTTAGCTTAATGCCGAATTAACCTTATAAACCCGCAGACGCATATGAGGTGTTCTGGAGACATACTGTCCCCTCAAAATAACCGTTGGTCTAAATTGGGGCCCAATCAAAGTATTAGTACTGAGTAGTACCGCAATCAGAGGGTGCACCGTAAATATCAGTCTGCGGTCGCGAAGTTAACGCCGTTAATCATGGGGTCAGTCCCGTTAAAAAGTTACGTTATATGTACAAAAGGTTGCTTTAATTTTGGTGGAGTCCGTCGGGAACGGCGTTAACTTTTTCACTGAACACGGGACCCCGCCTTTCACGCGTAGCTATTTTATTTTTAATCAAAAATTGAAGAAAATATATTTTACATCTTCCGAAAACATACACTACAATAAAATGTTGGTAAATGTGCAGAGCTGCATGGGAAAGGGGTTCAACGGCATTGTCCCAAGGGCATTGTTGGCGCAAGTTAGATAAATAAAGGTAATTGTGCTAAAGTAAACACATGGGGATTATGGGAAAAAGGGATCTCATCTGATGTTTGATCCTATGTGCATGGAGGAGGGTGATGGTGATGCTGGCTTTGATACTATACACGTGACCCACAATTATCAAAAAAAAAAAAAAAAGAAAAATCTCTATGACTTCGAATCAATAATAGCCATTGATCATGTCAACTAAGCAATATATATATGTGTTAGAGGATGTTTTGTCCAAAACACAAGGGCTGCTTTGCTCCCTCTCTTATTTTTTGAGACCAACTGCTCTTGTTAGAGCTATGATAATAAAATTATTAAAAAAAATTATTTAAATGAAAATTGCAAGAATAGGAAAAGGCGATGTGAATTTGTATGTAATTGACACGAAAAAGGGGGAAGTGAAAAATGTAGGTGTTAGTTGGGGATTATGGCACATTAATAGTTTTGACTTGAGAATAGCAAATGGCAAATAATAAGAGTATCTACTTTTCTCGCTTTCAATCTGTCTATCATCTTTTTTCACTTTTCCAATCTATCCATTTTGCCTTATCATTCACCAATATCAAATTATTAGTTATTTTCCCTTTTACTGCTTTTAATGGTTTGAAATTTTATTTTACTTTATGATCCGCTGATCAGTAAGGCTGTAAATGAACCAATGCGTTAGTAAATGCGTTAGTAAATATATCGAAGCTTGGCTCATTAAATACTCATTCAAGTTTGCTCGTCCTGCTAAATGAGCTAAGTTTAAGCTCGTTTCACTTGTTTGCAAACTGTTTCAGCGAAAGTGTTTGCAAACATACAATAAAAACTACGTAGTTTTATTACTAAACCCTAAAATAGAATATATGTGATGTCGTTCCTTTCCTTCTTCTTCTTCTTCATTTATTGGCTGCCTCTTTTCAGTCTTCTTCTCTTCTTCCCTCTCTCACTCTTAGCCATAGTCCAGCCTCACCCTCACCTAACTTAAGCCGCCACCACATCTCTTCACTTTTCATTTTAATTCGAAGAACGAAATGAACAAAACACAAACCCTAACCCTACTCCCTATTCAGCCTTAAATCGTCGTCACTCATCAGCTGCCTCTCTCGTTATCTCTACCAGTCGAAGAAGACAACGTAGAGAAAAAAAAGAAGGCAGAAGCTCTCTCTCAAGTCACTTTTATTTTCTTTGCGATTTTCGAAGATCCATAGAGGAGATGAGAAAAAACTCCAAGATACTGATTTCTTTCTTCCTCTAAATTTAATTTTATTGTTGTTTTTCTTTAGTATCTTAGGGTTTAGGATTGTTGTTCTTTAGATTATTGTATTAGGGTGATTGTAATTTATTGATATTCACTGCTGCTGTTCTTGATCCAAGATGTGAGATGAAATTTGTCAATTGGTGTTTTCCACAAATTTATTCTCCTAGTGATGCGGTTGAGCATATCACAATTGTGAGAGAATACCTGAATAAGCTTTATAATTTTTATGTTCAAAGTTTTAGAGTGAGTCAATCATCAAGACAAACAAGTGATGTTATTGTTTCCAATTCTAGCTCTATTATGTCTGGTTCTACAAGTTCAAAGCCAAAATATATTTTTAGTCAATGGTTTGTAGAAGAAGGAGTTCATTTATATAGTGAAGGAGATTTTGTTGTGTAAGTGGTGGAAATCCCATAATTTGAAGTTTCAAATTCTGTTAAGGCTTGCATGTGATATTCTTTCAATTCCAATCACAACAGTAGCTTCTGAATTAGCTTTTAATGCTGGAGGTAGAGTCATTGATACACATTGTGCATCATTAGGAGCTGACACAATTAAAATGCTTCTTTGTGGAGCTGATTGATATAAGGCTTATTATGGATTGAACTCAAAACATAAGCTAATTTTTAATCTAACATCTATATTTTTCCTAAATAATTGTGTACTCTGTAATTTGATCCATGTTTTTTATCCATATTTGATAGATTGTTAATTAGAAGGTTGATTTGGAGGCCGAACTATCTTGATGGTTTCTTCACCATGCAAGTTTGTCTTCTATTATTGGATTGTAATTTGTTCTTATTTATTGTTGAACTTACTATTGGATTTTGGATTTGTTCTTGTTTGTTATTGAACTTTGGATTTGAACTTGTTTCTATATATTGTTGAAATTTGGGTTTGAACTTGTTCTTAATATGTTAAGATAATTTAAATTTTATGTATGAATTTTATATTTTTGGATAATTTTAGTATGCTCACGAGCTTTCAAGTTGAGCTTGAAACGAGACGAGTCAAGCTTTCGAACTGAGTTCTAAACGAGTTAATGAACTGAGTCCAAACATCTTAAAAATTAAACAAGTCAAGCATGAACATGTTTGAAATGAACTCAAACGGAGTTCAAGCCTACATAATCATTAACGAGCCAAGCTTGAATAATATACTGCTCTCCTCGATTCGTTTACAATCTTACAAATCACTAACAATATTGGAATTAATTATATTATGGGTTATGCAATATTTATTCACTCTCTTATTTAAATACTGAAAAACTTTTTATGAACAGAAGGAATTAAATTATAAAATTTGGAGAATTAAATTGTATAATTCACCACAAATTTTATCTCTTAATTCTGAAAATTATTTCCTGTCATAACGTGGAAAGAAATGGTCAAAATGAGAAGGGCATTTTGGTAATAAAAAATTAGAGTGGGGCATGGGCGGTGGTATTGGGTTCTACTTGCTTGCCGGTTCAAACCTGAAATTAAAAATAAAAATATACCTTGCTTTGCGCCTGTGGGTGCGTCGTCGCGGAGGATGTTTGCCCGCCGTATAAGAAATCGAGCTTTAAGTGGGAGGGAGTGGGTCCATCCTCCAATGATTCTTGTCCACGTGTCAGGTTCTATGACAGCTTTCTGTTGCGTGCTGACTTGGTAAAGCAAATATGTACTGCCGCGTCATAGTAAGGTTTATCCGCTATATGTCACTACCATCCCCAATCATGTATCTCTATCGCTTTCCCACTTAACTTTCGTCCGTGTCCTCACTATTTCTTACAAAAATAATTAAAATTTTCAAAATCATAATTATGGAATCATTAATCTTGATTAAGAAGAATGAATACTCCAACGAAAAAAAATTGGTTGCCTGATTTTAAGGGCATCAAATGTAATCAGAACTCGTGAATGCTAATCTGTAAACCACTTCTTTTCTCAACAGAATTTTACCAAAAACAAGGTAACCATAATTTAAACCCGTGATGATAACTTAACTTCAGTCAAAACAAACCTCAGTTTCATATGTAGTAATTTTGTTTTTGGAAATTTAAAAAAAATAAATAAATAAATTCAGTTTGAATATGATTAATTAATGAGAATTTGGCCAATATGAAATAAATATTAATTGACTTTATCTAAACAAAATAGTTGCATGTGGTTTGGAAGTTTCACGAAATTAATAATTGAATGCTAATTATGTTGTAGTATCCTAACTAAACGATTCGTGACAGCATTGAAATTATGTGTCTCCTACTTAACCTGTGATTTTCATTTGTTTCTTTACTTAATTTGCTTAATATTCCTTTCTTTGCTCACATTTTTTGTTTGTTACTAATTTAGTTATTGCAATCAAGACATTTTGTTTAATTAAATCTTAATTATATATATTTAGTGGGTAATGGTACTAGAACTGTCCATAGAAAAAAAAAAGATGCTTCTTCTAGAAAAAGTGATTAGTATTGTGTAAATTGAGGGTTACTAATAGCTAATAGCATATAAATTAAATTAGCATTGAAGAAAATACTTAAGAAGTAAACAAAGTGCCTTATTCTAGTAACTTTAATCTTTATTTTTTGATTATGTAGTACAGATAAGCTTTCTTTAAAAAACAAATCTTCCATTTATTTTTTAATGAAGGATTAGATAACCCTATGATTATTTAAATAAAATAGTGAAGGAATAAGGTTCTGTCCGTTTCGGGTGAATTTCTTTTGGTTTTTATTAAAAATAAAATAAAATGAATAATTTGGTGGGACTAGTCTAATTCCATATTAAAGAGATAGAAGGAGTATATGTAATGTTGACTAACAATTTTTTTTTTTTTTAAAAAAACTAGATGATAATTTTTTAAAAAGAATTAAAAATAGATTTTTCTTTTTTCTTGAAAATGATTAAGAGCGTGTGATCGCGGAAACATCCATTTCAGTTTTAGATTTTTTTATCAAATCCACACTAAATTATGTTTTTTTTTTTTATTATTATAAATTTTCAAGCAAAATTATTATGAATAATATCATTTTCGATAGTTGTTTTGTGGGACGCTTGTTTTTTTTTTTTTTTCAGAATGGATACATCTTTTAATTAATTAATTTTTTTTTTTATTTTTCAAAAGAATAAGTTAATTTCAATTATTAATAAATCGATGATTAAAGATTATTAACGTTTATTTGTAATTCTAAATGTATATATAATGTAATTTATTTTTTCTTTAAAATATAATATATTATAAAATTAAACCTGCAAAATGAATATGCTACTAATATGCATCTTTATTTATGAATCCATAGTGAAGCGCAGGCATAACCAGGTGTGGAGCTATGTTTAAAGGAAGATGGTCAAACCACCTTAGAATTCTTTTCATTACGACACGTCTTTTTTGTATTTTTTAAAATACAAACTATTTTTTTCTTTTACAGCCATATTCATATATTTTAAATTTATTTTTTTAATGCAATTCATTACAAATTTTTTATTTTATAAATAATTATTTTTAAATATTTATATTAACTTTTGTTTTTTCGAAGAGATATTAATTTTTGTTATAACTTATATAATATATTATAACTTATATAAGATATGTTAGCATATTTATAAACTCACACAACTGGATATGAATAAATAGATTCGAACTAAGTTTGTTAGAATATTTTACTGTCTTTGTTGGTCTCTAACCATTTGATAAAACTTATAGCAAGTATTAAAAATGAAAAATTATAAAAAATGTTTCTGTAGTTTGACATGGTACACTATTTTATCTTTAAATTTTCAATATTCATTTGTTTCATTTTTAAATTTTTTATTATTATAATCTTTAGTTTTTTTTATCATAATTTATGTGAAATATCCATTTAATATTTTAATTAATAATAGTATTTTAATTAATTCTTATTATATCCTTTACATCATAATAATAATAATAATAATAATAATAATAATAATAATAATAATAATAATAATATTATTATTATTATTATTATTGTTATTATTATTATTATTATTATTATTAATATTAATATTAATATTAATATTAATATGAAAAAGATTGGAGATTTTCAATAATTATAATGTATTTAATTTAAAACTAATAAGGTCAAGGTTCAAAATTAACTCACAGATAAATGTATTAATTTTTTTTTATAATATATACTATAAATAAAATATTCACTCATTGTCAAAAAAAAAAATATAATATTCACTTGATCACAAATATAATAATTCTTTATTTAATTTTTTTTTATAATTCAAGGTAGTAAATTTTATTTTAAAAATATATTTAAAGTTGTTATAATGTAATTTTATTGAGTATTCATATTTATTTATTTATAGAAATATATATTCATAATGAATATTTATATTTATTTATATATTAATATAAAATTTGTACGATGCGTGATGGTGATACACGGTTTTTTTATTGGTCAAACATCATTTAATTTTACTTAGTTTAATGCATTAAAGATTAAAACTAATACATGTTGTTAAGATTAAACAAATAAATAAACGAATATGTTAACAAAATTTAGAATTTCATTAATGAATATAGAATTAAACTTGTAAAATACGTATATGAAATTTAGGTAGGCAAAGTATTTTTTAATTTAATTTAATTATTTGAACATAATACTACAAAAATTAAGGATAAGATAGTGTAATATGTGAAATTATTATATTTTCCGTATTAAGAATTTCCCCTTAATTGTAGTTTCTGACTTCTCGCCCTAGGCGTTGTGTATCTAACCATAATATTTGATCATGCATATCCCTTTAATATATTGTCAGCAAAGAAACCAACTAACCCACTTAAAGTACCCACAAATAATAATAATAATAATAATAATTTAATAGAAAAGTTGTACATATATTTACTCTCTTAACGACTATATTAACATTAATACACGTGTCAGTGGCAATTATACGTAGCCGTTAAGATAGAGCCAACAATAATAATAATAATCTGTGTTATTTGCCAAAATAAATAAATAAATATTTGCCAAAAAAAAAAAAAAAACCCAACAATGGGGCCGAAAACAAAGAATAAACATTATAATCAGTGGAATGTGGTGGGTACCACTTTTCTTCATATACAAAATTCTTAATAAAATGTTGGGTAGGTCCATTCATATCATATCCCTCACATATTCCCGACATCTCAAATGCATAAGACAATGCCTTCCCTGTCATTACTTCAATCTTAATAATGCTTATTATATTGTATATACATTGCTTATGCTTTAAGCCATACATGAATCCACCCTTTCTAAATTTTCATCTCTCTATATCTTTTAATTTCCCTAAATTTTATTACTAATTATTCATTAAGCTTATAATAAATTCAATTTATCTTCTTCTAAATAGACAATATTATTCCATGAGAGATATTTATGATATATTTTAATCCAACTAAGAAGAAAAATAAAGGGACCCATATTTTATTTGATGTTGGTAAGTGGAGAAGTGAGATAGAGAAAAATACAACATGGACGGTTTGGACAAAAGTAGAATAGGAGTTTGCGGAGCTTGGGATTTTGCAGTCATATGTCCAGCTCAATTGCTGACTCCGCATATTTTTGGGGGTCCATTACATGTTTTTATCCGCATGGACATATGAGCTGTACGTGGGGGACCCCACACGTCTAACTATTTCTTTAGTGCTGAGATTAATAAATAGTAATAGTACTAGACTTATTTAGCAAAGCTCCTCCAACGCTCAAAGCTCAATTTAGTTTGGTATAGTTTTTTATTTTTTAACCATTCTTTGGTTTAGTTTAGGTTTTTAACATAGTAAATGTCTTACTTTTTGCCAATTTAATTTAGTTTTTATTCTATATTAGAAAACTCTAATGTGGAAGGAATTAAGCCTCTGGTCTAATAACTAACAAAGTACAATGCCTATACCAACCACCAGCCATATGAATAGTTATACTCAAAACTCAAGTTAGTTATATTCAAAACTTAAATTATGGCATTGTGAATTAAAAACACCAAGTTGTGAGGTTATACTTTTAATAGGTATTAGCATTATTTGAATTTGAATTAGCGGACACTTGTAATTTAGTATTTAAAACTAAGTGAATAAATTTATTTTTTAACCTTGTATTATGAATTGAAAGTTTAACAAAGAAAATTATAACTTACTGCAGTTTTATAGAACAAGAGCTAAAAAAGCCACAAAAGCTTTTTTTTTTAAATAAAAAAAAGAAAAGAAAAGGCACAGAAATTCCAAATATTTTATTAAACTTTTAAAATTAATGACATAAGATTTCAGCTTATAGAAGAAGACCGAAGCAAACGCTAAACCGTTTTGGTTGACGCCACAGTCGCATTTGCAATTTCTATGTCGAACAAAACAACTTTGGCCAGCTATATGTTGGTTAAGTTTTCTCTATATTTGCAATCTTAATAACTTAATTTGCAAAATTTATTCATAAACCTACAAATCTTTCTATAATTATTAACTTGATGCAATGGACATTAATATAGTACATATTTTTCATTTTTTTTTATTTTTAAAAATGACTTATCTGAATTTCTTTTTTATTATATGATTTCATCTTTATTTTTGTTTCGATATAGAAAGTCACTTTCTGGTACAACTACGTACAGCTTTTTATATAAATTGGCATAGAATGGATATGGCCACATTATCATCTTCTTCATCTTTAGGGCGGCAAAAACGACAACAACATATAAATACGTCTGCAAATTTACAAAACGATGCAATCAAATGATGTTTTACTTCATTTATTTTTTTAATTATATAAACAGATAATTAGTTTCATTTTATTTAATTATTTATCTAAAAAAATAGTTTTATTAGAGAGACAATTATTGTATTTTTTTATTCTAATCTCATTAATAATAGAAGATAATTATATACTTTATTTAAGAAATAAAATATAATTATCTAAATAAGGATATAAATGTAAACAAATTTATTAATGGATAAAACATAAATTTTCTTAATATTTTTCAAACTAGGAATGAGAATTATATGGGCGGAGGAAGTATAGAATAAAGATCATTTTCAAAAAGTTTTAAAAATAATGAAGATAATAATACACTAACTTTTAATTTTTATGGAATAGTTTAAAAAAAAACAAAAAACAAAAAAAAAATAAGGTTTTTTCTTTTATTTTGTCTGCATATATTTGCGTTTTTTTTTTCAAAAAAAAAAAAAAATTGGATTACTCAACATTCAATAGATACTTCTAAAAAAAAAAAGGGTCTGCATGAAATTGAAAAGGAGAGGGACATATCCATAGATAAAAGGTCAAAATGATTAATTTGCTTCACATAATAATTAACTGTGCATAGTAGAAAAATGGTGAAGTTTTCAATAAATAAATTGTATTTGCAGGAAATATTTGGGTAATTTTTTGTGTGGTTGTTATAGTTTTGAAGATAAGCATAAATTGATGACCAAACATCCTCATCCTATTTATAGTGCTTTATAAGGGAATTTACAGCATTATTGTTATATCCATCAAGAGTAAATACATATATTTACTTTAAATAACAGCAGAGACTTTATTGCAAGAAAGCTACAATTACTTTTATTAATGTTAATGTTATTGAAATAAATAAAGAAAATAAAATAAAAAAAATCATGGTATTTATTTAAATTTTATAAATTGTTGTTCTGAATAATGTCCTATTCAAACTGAAAAAGGATTCTCTTTTAATTTATTTAAATTTGGGTGTGGAATGAATGGTGATCAATGGAAGACGACTAATCAATTTGTCTTTAGAATTGAGATATGAAGAAGTAAAAATTTGGATAACGAGACATGAGGTGCTCATAATTTACATATTAACATTTTGTTGTGACATTTAAGGCTAATGACAAAATTATAGTCCTAATTCATATTCTAATTATATATTTGATTGCTTGGCCCAGTAATTCTGAAAGGTCATCACAAATCATTTTGTTCCTCTTTGTATTTGCCTTCTTATACGTGTTTGTATTATCGTTAATTGTATACTAATAATGAGTGAAGCATATTTACAAAATAAATTGAATTATTTAATATTATTATGAAAAACATAAAAATAAAAAAGAAATACATTTATCAGTTATGATATCTAAATAAAAAAGAGAAATGGTAGTGTACAATGTCTCCATCAAATTAAGTAGTTATAGCACAGAAATATTTGCTTATCTGACAACCACTATATGGTGTCATAATTTCCCATCCTAAATTGCGTAATTATAAATCATGCAATCATCACTATGTAATCAAATGCTCCAATAAATTAATATAATATTTCTTCAAAAAAAATAGTATCATAATCAAATAATTCTTAATAGTTAATAAAAATTTGAGACTAATCCTATAAATTGATTCATCTGATTAGTCATAATAAACCCAGGAAAATAAAAAATCCTAATTGTTTTATATAGAAATAGTAATGGTGATAGCTCTTTGCTTCGCTTGCAACATTATTTTAGAAAAAGAATTACTACACTTCCAAATAAATCTCTGTAAACGGATTGTCTACCATTCTTCTTTCTATACATTATAATATTTTTATAGGTAATTTCCTTATATAATAATTTATCTTCCTAATTACTAGATGGTGAAAAAAATCCTAAAATAACTATTTATACATACGTAACATTCTAAAAACATACAAAATCTATTTAAAAATGCATTCTATTTACAACTAAATTTCTATGGTAATACTTGATTTGTTCCAAATAGAGGCTAGCTAATGCTTGAAAATGTAGGGAAAAGGCTATAGTTTTATAAAATTAATTTTAATTAACATATTTTTTGAACAAAAAGTATTGAAATAGTGTTGACAAGGTGTGTGTATAATTTTGGGCCACTAAGTATGATAGTTAACTTGCAATTCAAAACTCTTTAGGAAAACAGTTGAGCTTTGTACCTTTACACCCGTAGAACTTCGAATCTTATAGCCCATTGGCTCAATGAGCTTAGCCCAAGTTGAAAAGCCCACATTTAAATTTTCCTCAAGTCGTCCAGCAAAAACAAGGAAAAGAGAAGACGGTCAGAAATAAGGATGAATTAATTAGCAATTATTCATTGTACAGGACTATAAATCTGCCGAACCGAGTTCAAGTTTGGAAAGTTTATTTTTCAAGCTGACCTCAAACACCAAGCCTACAATAGTTCGTGAGTGTCTTGTTTTCTATTTTCAATAAATCTGTAAATGAGAGAAACAAATAGATTATACGTGGCTAGTTGGATAGAAATTATAAAGTGTTGTTTAGTATTGCTTAATTATTATATTATAATAAATATGGAATTTTCAATTAGAAATATTGATTTAATAGGCCAAAATAAAATTAAACGAATATATTAATGAGTTTAAAATCTTGACTCAAGCTCGGAACGTTCAATTGTTGAACCGGCTCATTTACTTTTCGAACTAAGTTTTAATCGAATAGAACTTCTAACCGCTTGCAAACTGCTGGATCAAGTCGTTTAAGGCACTAATTGTATCAAAAGGATCTTTCTTTTCATGTTCACAAGAAAACAATAAATTCCGATGTTATACTTTGCTAAAGAACAAAGTTAATAAACATATACCAAACCCAATAGACAAGCAATCCATCCATCTTCCTTTTCCATTTTATTAGTTTCTCTACTCTATTTAAGCCTAACTTCAAAACCCACACTGGGACACATAATTAAGCTGCTTACTTTATAAATTTCCGATCAATTTACAGCAATGGATTCCGGGATGGTGGAATATCGGTACCGGAGATCCGCCTCACGATTAACAGCAGTTGCACACCTGTTTGGCATTTTGGCATTCATTCTGATGCTAGTTTGGTTGCTACATTATCGTAGTGGAATTGAATACGATTCATATGATCCAGATCGTGTTTTCAATGTAAGTATTAATTAATTAACTAATTAAATTCCAATTAAAACAAAATAAGTAATTGTTGTTTTTGCAGGTTCATCCTTTTATGATGTTTTGTGGATTCATCTTCCTTGCCGGTGAAGGTACATAAATTGTTGCAACTTATTGTAGTGGCACATGATTATGAAATGAAAATTAGATGGTTAATGATGGATTAGAAATAATAAATATGCAGCTATGATGATATACAAGACAGTGCGAGTGACACACAAAACGCAGAAATTAATGCATATGATACTTCATCTGCTGGCTTTCTGTCTTGCAATTGTCGGAATCGCGGCCGTTTTTCGGTACCACGACATGGTTAATGCGGAGGACATGAATAGCTTACATTCTTGGATTGGCTTATCCACCATTTGCATGTTTGGCCTTCAGGTACGTACCACCACTTCCTAGTCTTAATTACTTTCCTAATTACCTCAATTACTGATTAATTAATTTAAAACATTGCAGTGGCTATTTGGACTTTTCACATACATAATACCACAGCCAGAAATAACAAAGCAGAGGATGCTTCCATGGCATATAAGTGGAGGCAGAGCACTTCTTTACATGGCAATATGTGCAGCTTTAACTGGATTGATGGAGAAATCTTTTAAAGAACAATATTCTGGTGAAATTCGTCTCATCAATTTCACTGGATTATCCATTCTCCTCTTCGGCATTTTTGTTGACATTTCAGTCACTCTTGCCCGTTATGTTTGATTTTTTATAATTTTTTTGTGGTGTGAATTTTGGCATATTTAATCATTTGATGCTGTAATATTATTCAAATTATTTGCAAATGTAATCAATTAAATTTGTACTTGTAGTTAATTATTCGATTTTGGTTGCGGAATATTATTACCGTTTGTGAAATTGACAATCAAAATGTTCGATAAAATGAATTGGGTGATTTTAAAAAATGTTGATAATTAGTAAATGAGAAATGGGAATTTTAGGTACATAATAAATTGATGGGTGGGGGGGTGCCGGCCTCCAAGATTGAAACAAAGTTCCCTTTACATAGTACATATCAATGCTAGCTACAACTTTGGAAATCTGTCAAACAATGATTTAGAGAATCTTAATTACTAATGATAAAAACAAATAATTAACCTAGTTTTTTCCAAAATCAAAATTCATATAAACCTATAACACTATTTTTCTCCTTTTACAGTTTATAATAATTCTTAAGAGATTGATTAAGGTAAACTAGTTTCAATGCCACCTAAAAGTCGAAGTTTCCAAATATCTGCGATGCCAATAAGCATTGTAGCACGTTCCATTTTTATAGCATTAGCAGCTCTTGTCCTTGTTTGGCTTCTACACTTTGAAGATGGCTTTGCTTTCCAATCTTTCAACAAAATCAAAATTCTTAATGTAAGTTTCAATTTTATTTTATTTTTTTAATTTATACAAAAGGTCTGTATATATTATATATTAACTTCAATTTGTTTCTTGTCTAATTCACAGGTGCACACATTTCTAATGGTAGTTGGCTTCATACTTATATTAGGAGAAGGTAATTAAAAACAAAAATTTGTAGAAAAATAAGAACCCAATCCTTAAAATTAAAATTTAATTCAATTTAATTTTGATTTGAGGCAGCTATTACTGCATACAAGACAATTCCAGCAGAAAGAAAGGTGCAAAAAACAGTGCATATGAGCTTGCATCTAATAGCAATGGTGGGTGGAGTTTTAGGGGTTTATGCAGCTTTTAAGTTTAAGCATGAGGTTGGAGCTAAAGACATGGTTAGCTTACATTCCTGGTTGGGCATGGCTACTATCTGCTTATTTGGTCTTCAGGTTATTTATTAATCTTCTATTCTTTTTATATTCAAACCATTATGATCATAGAATATAGATGGCTTTCTAAGTTAAATATATTTATATATATAAATAACTTACAATGTAAATTTTACGAAAATTTAATATTCTTTTAATTAGAGATTTGGTGGTTGCAGTGGGTGTTAGGGTTCTTCTCTTATGTATTCCCAAGGGCAGAGATGTCAGCAAGAGCATCATACATGCCATGGCACATATTTGGAGGAATGTTCATATTCTGTCTTGGCATCTGCGCAGCCCTAACTGGTTTGGTTCAAAGGTCTACATCCACAGGCTTAGGTCAACAACAACTTATAATAAATTTCACTGGAGTTTTGCTTGTTCTTTATGCAACTGGCATTGGCTTATGCACTGTTCTTCCTCCTTCATATTGATAATTCTTTTATATTCTTCATACTTTTATTCATTCATCCATGAAAGAGAGATCATTATATCTCTCATCTCTTTACATACACTTAAAATCTACTCTCTTTTCCACAAATCTTCTGTATTTAGCTTAAGGCATTGACACATTGACAATAATTTTTCTGGGTCAAATATGAAAATATAACTCGGTCCCGATTTACATCTTAAAAATTTTCACTATTCATGTTTTTTGTTGAAAGATGATGTTGGTATTAGAAAAAGCAATATTATCCAGAATTAGTGACAATCATGTTGACATTCTTTTCATTATCTTTATTAATTAAACATTTTATATAGAGTAATTAATTAATTAAGGATGATGGAACTAATTAGTGAAGTGGGCGTAGAACCACTACTAGACATTAAAACAAAAAAAAAAATAATCAAGGTATAATTTGACATTACGACACCACTCCCAATTTAAATAATTTCTAGTCAAACCCAAAACCAAGTGGCTGCTGATTCACCGTTTATTCTATCATTTCTATTTTCTTTGAAACAAAAATCTTCTTTCATTCGAATATGTTCATTTTCTGACTAATGATAATTCATCAGTAATATAGCGATAAATAATATTCCCTAAAACTAACTATTTTAAATAATGTTTATTAGTTTTTTATAAAATACTCAGAATTAAGAAGGTAAATTTCTTTAAACGCAGCTTAAATAATTAGAAATTGTTTTATCAAATATTATAAAGTCATAATCCAAAACCATTTTTAGATTTATATTATACTCCACCACGCATACACATAAAGTACAGATGTTGCAAATTAGTTTATTCTTTTCTTAAAAAAAAAAAGAAAAGAAAATAAAGACTATTAAATTAAGAAAAAATTTATACCACGAGACGAGAGAACTCGAACTTAAGGTAGATTATCTGAATATGATCATTGGTTATAGTAAATAAAATAAATCAGCTCACAAAGTAAAAACGAAGGGTAATGTTTTAGGTTTAACTCTAGTTAATAGTGGTTTATAAATTATTACCCTAATAGCTATCAGATACTTAAACAGTTAAATTTCACTAAAAATAGCTAATTATGTTGAAGTCTAAAGGGGGGAAAAAACCATTGAATTAGATTATGGATATCAAATGCAATAATGTGGACAGCAAAATGATTTCTTAATAATAGGTTGACCCAGTAAACTTCAACTTTTTACAATACCTATGTTCATTTCGTCATATACTATGAAAGAAAATCCAGCAACATACAACAAATTTTTCTGCCTTTTTTTTTTTTTTTGGTTCTCTCTAAAAAAAGCAATCAACTTTTTCGCAAATGAAAACACCCTGCTTTCTTAGCATTTGGATAAACAAGCTTTCAAGCCAATCGCATAATCTCTCTATTATAAATTATCAATAAAATGAAAAAAGAAAAGCTTTGAGATTAAAATTACACCCATTGCTGCTTTGTGGCTTCCATTCTTTCCAGCAAACCAGCAATCTCTGCTTGCATTCTTAGCTTCATATTGTAGTAATCACAATGCGAATGTTCCAAAACTTTTAGTTCTTCCAATTTTTTTCTTCGCCTTTCCTCCGTCTCCTGCAAGCACAGTTTGGAAAGCTTCTCTGCATACTCTTCTTCCAACTTCTCTGACTTGGCCTGAATCATTCGTCGATAATTTTCTGCATCTCTTCGGGCTTCGTCTGCCTTGTTCTGGAACATTCTCGCTTCTGCTTCTTTAATCCGCACAATGCTTTCTAAGCTTTCGAGTCCATCTTTCTTCGACAACTTCCCAAACTGGAACTTGTCTTCAATTTTCATATCACCAAGCAGCACAGCCTTGAGATCATTTGATAGTGGATCTCGCTGGCTACTCGAAGAGCTCATATTGTAGATGCCATATTTTTTTGAAGGGAGAGAAGTGGCTGGTGGTATAGGTGCCATGTCCTTTCTGAGACTAGCTTCAGCTGGCATCAGTTCTTTAGGTGATACACCAGCAGCAGGGAAATTGGAAATACTGTCTGCATCTGGATATTCCAAAAAAAAAAAAAAAAAAAAAGAGGGGAAAAAGAAGTAAGAATTCAATTTCATAGCAAATCCATTTCAAAGCTTAAAATAAATAAATAAGAAATCTTCAATAAGACATAATGAGGGTGAGCAGAAGCAGAGAGTCCACTGAAAAACACATTGTAATCAATTGACATAAGAAGATTATAGACATTTCATTAATCCAATTACTTGCATCATAAATTACGGTAGCAGCCAACATACAAGGTCATTGACTATCGAGAGGTACTCTACTGGAACAGTTACTCAAGCCTGAAAGCATACTGCTTGCTCATTTTATGTTAAAGTTATGTCTTTACTTTTCTCCTTTTGAAAGCCATTATATGGTCCAATGAATACATTAGTGCGCACAACTTCCTTGCCAACTCTGAACCAAATTTTTTTACTACGTTTGTGCTCATGCACTATTAGAGAATACGTGCTGTGCTTATCCTTTCTATATATGAAAAGGAAACAAGACATTGGACACATTACATCCTAAACAGATTAACCTGCTGTTAAATGTCTAGACCTACCAGACAAAGCAGATTATATACTACCACCAGAAAGAAAAGTACTTTTGGAAAAGCAACATCAATATAGTGCTTCCAAAACAATAATTTGAAAAATATACAACACAAAGTAAACATGTAAACATAACACAAGTAACTCGACTATTGACAGTCAACCATAAAGATTTCATTTTGCTCCTCTATTATCTATTTTGCCCTATTTCAATGGTTGCAGGAAATTTTCCTCAACTGGCGGTCTATAAACCTACAAAGCTCTGACCAAGAGGAGAACAGAAACAGAGAAATATCATACAAATTTCAGAAAGAGCATTGTTTCCTATAAGATCAATTCACTAGGACACAATCAATCATCAGCATAGCTCAAGCAAAAGAAACAGAAAACAAATTGCACAGGAAAAAAAACGCAATTCCAAAGGTAGGGGGCTTACAGTTGAAGAACTGAATTATGATGTTACAGGCATCTGAAGGTGACATGACTTTACTCTCAAGCTTGGAGAACAACTCCTCAGCCTTATTACACAATTCTTTGCCTTTAAAATCTTCACTTCCCTTGAAAATCTTCCTCACACAATCAAGTTCCTTAATCAGGGCTTCCAGACCCCAATCCTTTGCACAACAAACAAAAACGTCCTTAACAAATCCAAACATTTCTGAAGCATGATTACAGCCAATGCAGTAAAATTGCATCTCTGTAGTCCCTTTTGAACCCTTTAAGCCAGGACCTGGTCTAATTAGATTCTTTTGAATTCCACAGGCAGCATGACACCAATGGGAGCAAACATCACAACCAACCCAACTACAAGTATTATTGGCACAGTCAAACTTCATACATACTGGACACATACAAGAGCTGCAAAATCCTTTGTTTCCACTGCAAAACTTACATTCACAATCATCAACAGGCAATATGCTCTTGCAATTCACATTCCTGCATCTCATATACAGGAAAATTTCCACCAATTCATTCGTAGGAACTCTTACTTTAGCTGAGATATAACTTCCCAACCCCATTCTCACTGCCACCAAAATCTCTAATTGGTCCTTTTGACACTTCATGAGAGCTTCTTTAGTAATATCAGACCTTCTCTCTAGCCGGCTTTGGAGCCCTGCTAATTCTTCTTTCTTTTCAGGCATCAAAATAAGATTATTCAAGTACTCCTTAGTTGATTCCAGTGTTTCTTCAGCTAATTCTTGAATTATCTGAGCCATAACAGGAATGGACTCTGATACAATCTCCAGTAAAATTCTCTCAGGTCTAGAGATCTTTCTCGGCTTTCCACCTCCGTCTAAGGCCTCCATAGCTCTCAAATTTTCCGAATCCCTTACCCTAGAGTCACCTGAATAAGCATCTAAACGCGGTTTAGCGGGCAATTCAGATGGAAAAAATGAAAGATTATCACCTCTTGCCGTCCTGTAAAGACTGCTATTACGAGAATCCTTATTTGTTACACGCTGCATCATTGAAAACCCTCCGGTACTACCACCACCACCTCCTCCACCATGATTGTTATTGTTCAGAGCAACAAGCCCATCCCCAATCGGCCTAAACCTGCTATGCACTGATCCGTTAGTACCTTCCCCTCCACACCAAATTTGATCATCTTTACCTACAGAATACTCATAATTCTCAGTTGAATTACGGGTCATAGAGCAACTAGGATTGTGTGAAAATGGATGAGAATAAGAATATGAAAGTGAAGCAGCAGTGAAATCATTTGAACAAGTTGTTTGTGTGTTGTTGTTTGACGGCGCTGCACCAAAAGACTGTATACTCCTGGATGGCTTCGGCTTTATCACAGGATCGGCATTTTGCAATGCATTTGATGCTGTTAGAGAGAGAGAGACATCAGGCAAAGCTAGTGAAAGATTTAAAGTACTTTCAAGCTTTGGTTTTTTCTCTCTGGAGGAATTATCCCTTTCAACCTCTTCATCTTCATGGATTTCCCTTTTCGAAGAAGAATTGGATTTGGTT
Organism: Croton setiger; assembly: GCA_948099555.1. NCBI lineage: Eukaryota > Viridiplantae > Streptophyta > Magnoliopsida > Malpighiales > Euphorbiaceae > Croton > Croton setiger. The sequence continues at coordinate 29,205 of CANUEY010205890.1, forward strand.
TCACTCAGATTCATAAAATCTCTTTCTACCCATTTCTCATCTTGATTTAAATCTTCAGAAATGACAACTTCCTTTCCCTTTTGTGCAAAACCTAATTTAGGATTTTCACAAAGGTAACTAAGAGTCAGCTCCTGAGGTTTTGAGGTAAACCCATGAAAACCCATCTTTGATTCCGTGAGAAAATCAAGCCCCTTCTGAGATAAACCAATTTTATCTTCTGGGTTAACTTGATTTTGAGAGCTTTCAGCGTCAGCAGCGTTGGAGAGACGATGATCTTTCTCTCCAAACATGGCCGTCTTTCAAGAACAGAGGAAGAAAGACTAGCCAAAAGAAGAGGAGAGAGAAAGAGGACAATTTGGAAGGGAAAGATAAAAAAAATTGAAGGAATCTGAGGTGTGAGTTAAGGTTGATTCTTGATGCTTAGTGCAACTACAGAAATCAGAGTCTCTGGTTAACGGCTGGAATTTCAAAGCTCTTTTTCACGAATAACTAAAACGGCGACATCTTTTCTTGTTTCTTTCATTTGCTTGAAACCGGAGATTACCGTTTTGACCTCAGACCTGTTCACCGTTGAAAATTACTATACTCTGTTCTTAGTATCAAATATGAAATGTTGAAAATAATAGTTGATTATGTTCTATAAATATAGTGTTTCCAAAAAAAAAAAAAAAGTCTTATAAATTTGGTCCTTAGTAAACTCTAATTTATTAATTTCTAAAGTTTTTGCCTAACCAACGGTCACATTCCATATTAAAGGAACAGTGGGAATTTTCTTTTTCCTTCTCATTTTATAACCATAAATAAGTTCTACTTAATTATGATTACTGTTATTATCGTTAACTATTTTTTCCATTTCCAGTTCGTTTTTTCTTTCAATGTTTGAAATTAGAAAGAAATATATCAACCACCATACACTAATTAATTATTTTATTTCAGTTTATAATAATATGTAAGTATCATTAAATTTGCTTAAATTTTTAACATAAAAAAGAAAAATACTCTTATCCTAATACTTAAACTTCAAACATTATTTTTGAAAGGCGAAATAAGTATATTATTTGTCACCGGATATATTGTCCTTTTAATATTTGAAGAACAGCAAAAGATTAATTACTAAATGTGGCATAGATCCAAATCAATTTAATTATGTGAGTTGATGGGTAATTGAAAAGACCCTTAATTTTGGTTTTACTTTAAAGATAAAATTAATGTTGGTGATGAGGAGGAATAAAATCCTCGTATACATAGAAACACATGTAAAATTAGAAAGAAAATACAATGAAAAAAGAAGAAAATGAAGTGAAGGGGTACACATGTTGTGTGTCCATTTGTAGCATTTAATTTAATTTGTGGAACATAATATTTGTAATTTACTTGTTAGTCAAAACTTCCATATCAAGTAGGTCCAAACCAATTTCCAAGCAATTGTTAGAGTTCATTTTTTATAAACAAAAAGACAACAATTTTTGTAAATTTCTATTTGTCCTTATAATCTAGTTTACTTACATTAAATAATTTGTTGTTTTATGCAATTTCTATTATCGAAAGTCATTATTATGTTTATGCATGTAAAATTACATGCATTAGCATTACAATTATTCTATTCTAACAAAAAGAAAAGTTATGTACCTGCTGTGATGAATAATTATGTTTTAATTAAGGTGTGCGTTCGGTTCCATAAAGAATCGGTGCTGGCATTTAGTTTTTCAGTTCCTTAAAAATTTGAAATTGACACTGTCATCGTAAAAATTTGGAATAGGTACCGGTGTCATAATTTTGAAAAAGAACCGTATATTAAATTAGATATTTTAATTTTAATAAAAAATTTAAAATTAAAATGGTTAATTTTAAAATTTGAAATTAAGATGTACTACAAAATTACCTTTCCTTATTATAAAGTTAATTATTGGAATTATAAGTAATAATTCAAATAATTAATGTAAAATAGTATTTTATGCGAAAAGAAAAAAGAAAAAAAAATTAGAGAAAGTCAAAATAAAACTTTTAAATTCTGATGTCTCATGTTTTATTAGTTACTTCTGTAATTTTTAAGGAGAAGTATTAGATGCAAATATTAAAATGAAGAAATTCACTACTGTATATAGGTTTAAATTATAAATTGTTTTATATGCGTGGTAAAAAATAGTATATAAATAAAATTTAGCCCTTAACTAATATAATATGGTATTATTTTTTTAAAATAAAAATAGTACATGGTATTATTGAATACATAGTTTAGTTTTATGTTTATATATATATGATTATTAATTGTAACCTTTAATAATTATATTTTTATTTATAAATGTATAATTATTATTATTTTTTATCGTTCTATTATTCCAGAACGGTTTTAGGTAAGAAACTAACACTGACGCTTAACAATAAAATTTTCAATTTCGGTTTTTGTACAATTCCAATTTTATCAATTTTTTTGGATTTCAGTCTGATTCTCGATACTGATTCAAAAACCATATACATCATTAGCTTTCATGGAAGATACAATCTGAACAATATATCAAAATAAATCAAAGTTAAGTATACTATGAATATTTTTTCTTAAGTGTTGATCAAATAAAAATAATTAGGTTCCATAATTTTAAAAGTAACAAAATTTTGTTCAATCAATAAATAAATTGCGGACATGTAGTTATTGCAGTGATAGGTATCAAGTCTCAGTGTTTACTTCCAATCCGCATTTCCTTCCCATCGATTTGAAGTATCTTTGTAAAAAAAAAATAAATAAATTAGCTTCGGAATGAAAGTTATTTAGTGGTAAATTATATTATATGGGTTCAAACTTTAGATCATCTAATATTTTAGAGTCCAAACTTTAAAATGTAATAGAAAATAGTTTTAACTTTAAAACTATATAACATTTTAGAGTTTGAAAATTGATTATTGACTTAAATTTTATAAAAAAAATATATTTCGCTACCACATTGGAAAAATATGCATGTTGAAAAAGTTTTGAAAATAACCTTTTACTCGACAAATGAATTTTACAACTGATTAAGTCTTCAATGAAACTTAAAAATGACCTAAAAATTGACTAAAAGAAAATTTCCACGGAACTCGGTTTTAAAAAATTTATCTTTTCTTAAAATGTTAAGAGGGTTAAAATTTTTACGAAAACCAATAGTTCACACGTCAATTGGTTAATTCGATAAAATCAAGTTTTTGATTTTCGTGAAATCTTTTTTCGTATATGTTGTTAAATAAATAAAATTTTCAGTAAAATCAGGTCCGGATGAATTTTTCTTTCAGTCAATTTTTTGGATCTTCGCAAGCTCCATTGAAAGTGAAATTAAGTGCAAAATTCATTTTAAAATTTTCTAAAATTTATGGCTTGGACAAAAATCATTTTTCAAAATTTGTCTGATACACATTTTACGTAATTTCTTTACAGCGGTAGCTGTGAGTGTAATTTCTTTACAGCACTAGCTGTGAGTGTTTTTTAAGGAAGCTCAAGTTAATAATTCATTATGAATAAAAAATACTTTTACATTTTAATTTTTTTTTTGTTGCATTTTAAAATTTAAACTTATATATGAAATGAGTAGATTAGCATAGTTGTTCATACCGCGTGACAAAACAAAGTAATAATGATACAGAAAAGTCCAAGTTTTAGAGTGATAGCGACTCAAACCTTGTCATGAAAAGCAACCGCGTTTCTCTCTTATTATTTTTCTTCTAAAAACATGTGTTTCATTAATTTTTTATCACAATCAATTCCCTTTTTCAATTCACATATTTTTTAATAATATTCTCTCAAAATTATAAGTAAAATAGGTGTTATTTCATAACGAGCGGATTTATCTTTTGCATCACACGTCATTTATTTAACGAAAACTTGAATCTAAAACACTAATTTAGTTGTTGCTACGTATGACTCTTGGCCGCTGTAAGACTGGACCTGGTCATACCAAATTGCCATAATAAATATTGAACACAATATCATGTTTCAAAGAAGATAATGAAACGCGTTTATGGTTAAAATCCCATTTAAGCATTTATCTTTTTGTCAAAAATTGATTATTACATAATTAAAGTAGGGCATCTGTCTAAGGAGAAAAAGTAGCTACTAATCATGTTTGTATAAAGTGATGAGGAAATAGTTAGGATAATTGGTTGAGTTATGATTGTCTTTTTCAGTTCGTAAAAATATGTTATTGGGACGTTAAAATTTTTGATATTCTAATAGGATCACAGGTGGTTGGTGGCTGGACAGTTAATGCATCTCATGGTTTGTTTTTCTTAGAAAGATTTCAAAGAGTATCAGATATAAACAATGTTCAGATCTAACCATATCAACCCATTTTAAATTTTTTATTTTTTCTAAACTTTGATTTATTCAATCATATATCTGTTATATTAAGACTAATTAAATGTCACATCTGACACGCTACATGTTTTCATAGAAAGAGGCAGTACATAGTATCTTGCATTATTTTAATAAAAAAAAAAATCTAATTGTATACAAAAATTTTTTACTGATAATTTAGAGAGAAAAAAGAAAACACAAGTTGTTGGCTGGCCATGAGAAGCATAATAGCAATAATTAGTTTGGTTATTATCCGTATAAAAATGCTATTGTCACTCTCCGAATAAACAAAAGCTAGAATTTGTCTAAAGAAAATGATGGTTTGCTGGAAAGTAAACTTTGAGTACTAAAATGCCCTTTAAAAAATAACTACTTGTATTACCTAAAGAGGCCATCAGGGGCATTAAAGAAAAACAAACTCAATTTAACATATACATCCTGGCTCCCCGGTCTAATAAAGAAAAAGGAATCCCCATGCTTTCTGTAAATGGAACTTCAACATTTTAGTTTTCAAATTCACATATTCTTTCTTACAAACTATTAAAGAAATATATGATTAAAAAAAGGTAATTACTATTAGGTCCCTGAGGTTTGACCTAATAGACTCGTAGGTCTCTCTATTTCTAAAATTGTATCAAATAGTCCCTAATTTTTGGAAATTGTACTCTGAGGTCCTTTGACCGTTAGTCAACGGTTAAAGTAAACGTTTTTTTTCAAAATGACAAATCTACCCTTCAGACTATTTGAATCGAACCA
>CANUEY010205914.1:0-26453 GCA_948099555.1 Croton setiger
TATACTAAAAAAATATATCAAATTGGTCATTAATCTGTCAACCTATTTATATTAAAATATAATCTACTTACCTAATTAATCCATCGTAGTAAAATATTTATCTATTGATCGTTTATTTTTTAATGTTATTAAATTATAATACAGTCACTAAATTAATCTATAAAATTTTTATGTATTCATGCTTATTTTTTTTACTAACACATGATATAGTTAACCAATTATTGTCAAAAATTATGTTGAATTTTTTATTTATTAGATTGATGGACTGTTCATTTATTGTTACTCAGATATAACATAATTACACAAGTAATGGTTAAAAATTTAACATATTTATAAACTTATTTTTCTGTTCATTTAGTCATTTATAACTAAGCAGTTAAAATTACTTATTTGATGAATCGCTCGTTTATTTATGGTTTAATTATACATAGTATAGTAATTAAATCGATAAGTTAAAAGTTATTCACTAGATCAGTTCATTATTTTTCTCCGGAATATAATATAATTATCAACTTTATGGTAAAAGATTTAATTTATTACCGATTAGATAAGTTGATGATTACATTATGTAACTAACAAACTTATTATGGTTAAAATTAAGTAATAGATTACTTGATTGATCGATCATTTATTTATAGTTTAACTACACAGTATAGTAATTCAATCAATAGTCTGAAAGTTAATATATTTTATTCATTAGATTAGTTTGACGAAAATATGATATAATGATTAACTTTACTAAGTTATTATCAATTTGGTCGATCGATAATTACGTTATGTTTTCGGGAGGAATAAGGATGGTATTTAGTTTAATCCATGATTTGTTTGTGGTATCCTAATATTTACTTTAGGCATTGACCCCGCAACATATGTACTTTATTACATTCTACTTCATATTTTTAATAGACGATTCTTGACTTCTGAACATTTCTTACCATAACATTTTATAGTTTTTGAATCCAATTCATGAAAAATGAAAATTTTCAAATATTGATTTTCTATATAAGTTAATCAAATTATAAAATCTGTGTTGTTAGACTTTGGCTTTACTATGTAGATTATAGTTCTTGATAACTTGCAAATTTGGTCCAAAATTATTCAAAGTTCATAGGGTATTACACTGGCAACTCTAACCGTCTCTTCTCCTTCTCTTGAATTTTTATCATATTTGATCGTTTGAGCCGTCATCAATCTTATTTTTATCCTCGATGATTACTTTCTTGTTATTTATTGCTTTCTATCTTTTCGTTTTTCTTTTTTGAAATACGCTTTCTATCTTTATTTAGTTTATTATTTTTCTAAGTAAATTCTAATTTTTTTATTTATTAGGATCAAATTTTTTATTGTCTCTCAAATCTATTTTATTAATTATTTTGAGTGTTTGTCTCTCAAATATGTTTTATTAACAAATTTCAAGTGTGAATTATATCTTTTTGTGAGTTTACTATTTCATGTTATTTATTATGTATTTGTGTTTTGTTTCTTTTCATTAGAGTGGATTTTTAATTACTTTTGTATAAAGGTCAAATATTCGAGTCTAGATAGTACTTTCATATCAATGTTCCTCCAGCAAAATTTTTTTACTCAACTATTTCTGCAAGTTTCAAAAGTAGACAATTTTCGAAAGGACATCATTGTTTAGCCAATATAAATTATTAGTTTTTTACTCAACCAAGATCATATTCAATAAAGTATTCAATTTTTTCAGACATGTAGTTTTATTATTCTTTTATGAAAAATTTACGATGTATTTCATTTATATTATTTATTAATGTATTGTTATTTTATGTAAAAATAAAATAAACCAAAACTATTAAAATTCAATAGAGGATTTAACTCATCGCCCTTATAAATAGATGATGTCCCTTTCCTATCAATACACATCTAAATGAACATTTGAACTTATGACGAACTTATCATGACTAATCACTCAACTTATTCTACTCTTAAAAAAAACTGAAAATTTGAAAACTTTTACCAGCTTTATAATTTGCAAAACATTGTCATAAAAATTGCAAAATATAGAAAAATAGTTGGATAAATGCTTAAGTTGGTAATAATTATTATTATATAATAAATTAGAGAGTTGTTGTTTGTTTTATAATTAAAGAAAGCAATTCATTTCTTTGTATATAGTATAGAATGATATGATTTGATTTTAACTAAAACACCCCTATATAGAATCTATATAAATTAAATACTTTTAATTTATATTTTTTTATCTTTTACTAAATCCATTTTTGTGCATAATTGTTTTTACTATAATAAATCTAATTCCACTGTTTGACATGAATTTAAGAATGATAATCTTAGTCCTCCAACGACTAGTTTATTAAAATCTGTGGACAGTAACCAGGAGCTACTTTCTAAAGACAACTTTTCAGAACGTCATTATGGTATTGCAACACCAAAATTATCTCTTGTTGGCTATAAAGAAATCCATCTAGATGTTGATCAATTACTACACACATTGACCTTTATTGTATACAACCTCAAACTCATATGTTGACGTTGAGTGAGGAAACACAACTCAAAATGCATAATTTCTCCGTTACTGCTCAGATTGTGAATAAACAATCTGCTTCTAAGAATTCAAATCCTATGAATTTTGAGTCATCATCATCCTATCGTAATTCTTCTAATAACTATAGTCGAGTTTCTGGCAGAGGTCATGGGCGACCCACTTTTCTTCATCCACCACCGTTACATGTTATAATTGTGGAGGTTCTGGTCATGTTTCAAGACAGTGTCCATCACCTCAATCAAATTCACCCAAACCAAACACTCATCAACACCTTCAACATGGACTATGGACTCTGGGGCTAACTACCATTTGACTGTGCATCTTAGGAACATCGATTCTTTGACTCTGTTGGAGATAATCTCATTAGAATCCTGGTAAATATTGTTGCTGATTTTGTGGAGTTAGTTTTCAATAATGCAGCAAATTTTTCTGCTGAATATCTCTGCTGTCAATTGTTATTTTTTGCTATAAATATGTATTGTTTGAGTGCTGTTTGTGTATCAACCTCAAACTCATATTATGGTGTGTATCAGGAATATTTGTTTCTGCAGTAACAAAACCTATTCCGTTGCTGCATCTATTGTGTATTGTTGTTTTCTCTTTACTGTTATAATAGCAGAAAACATTCAGAGCTTTGAACAGCTCTTACACTTGGTATCAGAGCTTTGTTCATGCCAAAATACATGCCTCGAAGCAACTCTTCAGCAAGCGTGACAGGGGATGTTGAAGTGAGACCGTTGACGAAGGAAGGAACTATTTCGCTTCAGTACCCCCTATTGACAAAACCAAATTATTTAGCATGGGCAATCAAAATGGAGCTATATATGCAAGCACAAGGTGTGTGGGATGCAGTGGAATTTGAAACCCCAGTTGATCCTCGTCGAGATAAGATGGCTTTAGCCGCAATTTACCAAGTGTTGACGCTCAATTTTCGACCCCAGAATATAAAAAGAAAAAAAAAATATATATATTCAAATTAAAAATATATTTGTCTTATTTTTAGTTTTAGTTTCTTTTTATTTTGAAAAATTGAAAAAATATAAAAAAAAGGAGAGAAAAATATTAAAATAATAAAAAATTAAAAAATTAAAAAGAAGAAGAAAAGAAAAAAATGAATTAAAAATAAGAAAAGGATTTGATTGAAGAAAATGAGAAGAAATGAGGAAGAATTGAAAGTTAAAAATGGGAACGAAGGATGTAATTGAAAAAGAAATAAAACAAAAAGGGGTTAAAAGTTGAGGAAAAAGAAAATAAAGGGGAAAAAGAAGGAAAGGTTTAATTCTGAATCGAACCAAACTGGTTCGGTTCAGAATTAAACTGATTTCAATTAAAACTTATACCCAAAACGCGATGTTTCAATTGAAACGACATCGTTTTGAGTTTAACTAAAACAAAAAAAAGACAGAACAGATGAAAAGAAGAAAGACAGTCGAAGCTTGTTGAAACACGAAGAAGTCTCGAGCTCGAAGATAGAGAGCTCGAACTGAAACTGAAAACGAGAGACAGAGGTGACCTGGAGGAAGATGACGAAGGACGAGTGCAACAAGAGCTAGAATGGAATCGACTGCAGAAGAATTACCTCCAACGTAACAGAATGCTACGTGGAGAAACCAGCGAAGAACAGGGAAAAGTTGGACGCAGACGCGTCCAGGCGAGGAAAGAGGGGATAAAAGATCTAAGAGCATTCCAGAAAAAGGGGGAGAGGTCCAAAGAGAGAGAGCAATCGAAAAAAATTGTAAGCAATCAAACGATTTTCTGTTAATTAGAATCTTAGGGTTTTCGATTTGAGGAAAGAGGGATTTCAGATTTCTGTTTCAATTTCTCCCTTTCTGGTTGTTTAAATTGATTCCAATATCAAAATTAATTTGACATTGGGGAATCAATTTTGGAGTGAAACATTGTTTCTTCCTTTGATTGTAAAAGAAGCAATTCCTGTAAAAATTGTTTGAAGTTTTAATTGAAAATGATTCAGAAAGCTTGAATTGAGGTACATTTCATCTGATTTACTTAGTTTCCTTAATTTTCCTTTCTGTCTTCTAAATACGATGGATATTTTCATCAGAGTACCAGATTAAATGTTTTCTGTTTGTTGTGAGTTTAATTCTGTCTTGCATTAAAATTTAATCATTCGATGTTTATTTAATTATTTTTTGTTATAGATTTCAATTCAGTAATTTTGTTTCTAACTTATGTTGATGTGTGCTTTGAGGGTCATTCTCATTAATTGATAATGTGTTTGGGTATTGAGTTTATTGTTCTATAATCAAATCACCTACACTACCATTTCCTTATTGTTGGAGATTTCTGTTTTCTTTGGTCATATTCAGTTACCTGGTGCTTTTAAACTTGCTATGTTTGTGGATATTGTGTGAATTGTGATGATGAACTGTTAAATTTTTATTCTGTTTAAGTTGCTGAAATCATGACTCTGATGCATTGGGGTTGTTAACTTCTGGATTGAAATGAACAAGTTATGAATTATGCATTAAACCCTTTGCTTCCATGACGTACATGCTATTTTCAAGACTATGTTCCACTTTGGTGGTTACCATTTCATTCTAACATTTCCAGTCAGTATGAGCAATTGCAATCTCTGTTACATATAACTGCATTGTTATCATTGGCTGTGGCAATACTTAATGTGAATGTGGATACTGCAATTTCTGTTTGCCTTTCCATCCTGCATATGCATTACTTCATTCTTCACCATATAGTCCAGAAATAGTTGTGCACATATATAGTTTATGTCACCTTCAATTTGATGTGAATTAGAATGACAAGAACCTTCCTTCTTCCTTTTTGTCATTAGTGAATAAAATGCTCTTGTTTAGTCCAGATTGCTTCTGCTTTTAAGGTTTATTCTTTACTGTTTTATTTTGCTGTTGTTCACAAACTATGGCCATGCATCTTGATCATATCATTGCTGGATTCAAGTTGCTTTCTAATCATTAGTTAGTTTCTGTTTTTAACAACTGTGTGAGCAACATGAATATATCATAGGCAGTTTCAGGTTTCATCATTAGCACATCATAATGTAGGAAAATCTAAATCTGGAACCAAATAGGATATAGGGGCAGAATTGACATTTTACAAAATTTGAGGTGCCAAATTGTAATTATGCATGTTTTGTCTTTAAAATGTTGGGATTTGCAAGATTTGTGAATTTTTTGACATAATTGGCATGTTTCATAATGATTTAAGTGATTTTTCCAAATTGGGGCAGTTTGGTAATTTTACAAATTGGAGGACTAAAATATAATTTTGCCTTATTTGCTTTTAGATGTTGATTTTTGCATGTTTGGATGATTATTTGCTTGATTTGGCATATTTTATGTTTTGAATGAATGATTTTCATATTTAGGGACCTTTATGTAATTTTTCTAAAGTTTGAGGACTATTTTGTAATTTTCCATGTTCGCTTATATTTTCATATTTTGGGTGTTTAGGGTTTTATTTGGGATCATTCGGGTAAATTGTAATTTGATTAGGGCCTTAATTGTAATTATTTTCTCCGAATCGAAGAAAGAATAATTAGGTTTAGTTATGTTTGTTTAATTTCCGCATTTAATTATCGTACTTTTACTGCTTTCAATGTTTGAATGTTATTTTTGCAAATGACCGTAAATCGCTAATTAGTAACGTCGATAGTTTAATCACAGCAACGACATTTTATTTTAAACTTAAAATTTTGGAAAGAAAAACAAACTAGAGGCCAGTTTTACCGGGCGGCGGTTTAAGTGTAACTTAAACCGTCGTACCCAACCCCTTACCCTGAATCTCTGTAAATTGACCAGTGCCTTTAAAATAAAAACGGAGTCATTTTGAAAATTAAAATTTGGTTTTCTCGAAATCGGATGACGACTTTTTAAAATGTTTTTAAGACCGACTAGTTTCGGCATCGCTCACAAACTAAAAATGTTTTGTCACCGGTTTTGTAAAAATCCAAAATTCTTAAATCCGAAAACTGAAACGACAACACCAAGGCATTAGAGAAGAAACGCTGCTGCAGTTAGGAGCAAAAAAGACATCAAAAGAAGCCTGGGATGCGCTAAATGTGATGAATCAAGGTGCTTCGAGGGTGAAGGAAGTCAAAGTTCAAGCACTAAGATGGGGACTAGAGAGCCTACGCATGGATGACAATGAAACAGTAGATAATTTCACTGGTAAGATCTCGACCATTGTGAACAAATTGAGAAACCTTGGAGAGACAGTTGATGAAGAGTATGTAGTAAAAAAATGCTAAGAACAATCTCTGCCAAATTCATTCAATTGGCGTCAACAATTGAAGAATTCAGTGACCTATCAAAGAAAATAATTGAAGAGATCACAGGTTCATTGATAGCTCACGAAGAAAGGCTAAGAGGGGCGAGTCAAAAAGGAGATGAACACCTTCTGTTCACTCGGGCAGAATGGAAAGCCAGACAAGAGGCTTCAAATTCAGCCGAAAAGCGTTCGAAAGACCAAGGAGGAAACCGAGGTCGAGGAAGGGGACGTGGAAGAGGTCGAGATTCAAGTAGAGGCCGTGATAGAGGAGGCTCAGGCGGAGGAAGAGGCCAAGGAGATGATCACCAACATGAATCAAAATTTGATATAAACAAGGTAAGGTGCTATGCTTATAATGGGTATGGTCATTTTGCCTCAGATTGTGTATCAAAAAAAAGAAAGAAAAATGACAAAGGAAAAGAAAAAGCCCACTTCGTTCAAAAATTGGAGGATAAATCAACCTTGTTGATGCTTGAAACACAAGAGTTGATTCATATAGAGAGGAGACTTATGCTCAACGAAGAGATGGTTTTTCCAGAACTCCATTCAGCAATCAAAGTACCAACAAAAACTACTTGGTACTATGTGTAACGTCCTCTCTTATACCTTACGTTATAAAAAATGTCATTTTTTTATATATATATATATAAACTTATCACCATTTGAATTACCACATCAATTTAAACCAACACATCATAAACCAACATATAACAAATATAAACCAACATTAAACATACATAATTATAATTCTATATTACATACCACTATGCTTAAATATTCAAACTTAATGAACATATATATACATGCCAAAACAGAAAGGTAATGTTATACAGGAATAGCATTAAACAAAATTCTATATGCAACCGATACAGATCATGTGATGTGAGGGAGAGAGGTCGAGGCTTCAGCTGTACCGACTTGAGCAATAGACCAGTGAAGTCTCAGTACTTCACTCAGACAGCAGACCTGAAAACATAAATATGCGTTTTGTATGAGTCGCAAAACTCAGCAAGTGCTAAACAAAACATATATAACAAATAAGACAATTTATCAAAACATATCAATACCATTCATTTTCAGACCTATATCATTTATAACAAGCTATAATAGCAAATGCATAATGACATGTCATTTCTTATTCATTGGTCGTGATTTATCGACCACATGTTACCCCGGGAATTTCACGGCATAGCAGTAACCATAGCTGGCTAGCAAACCTGTAAGACCGGAATACATCGTCGGTCATAAAGGGATCCGTAGATCAACCTTTAATATGCAGTATTCACCAGATCATTCTGCATTGTATAGGACCCGTAGGTCTTTCTATAACATATTAGACCAGTAGACCTTTTCATCAAATCATAGAGGAAACTGTAGTTTCTCAAACGTGAAATCTGCAACATTGGTAACGATAATCACAACCGCCTTTTTAAGTTCTGTAAACATATGCTTGTAAATCATACATATCATATTGTCATGCTTATATAATCTTATACTTGTAATAATCATAATAACCAAATTGCATCACCGGTAGCAATAACATAGTATAACATATATCATTTAATCCAGATCACATAACTCAACTGGTCGGATTTCCATACCGACTCAGGAACCACAAACATAGCAATTCATATATATCACATATAACCAATTGACCGGGCTTCAATACCGGTCCAAACAATATATCAAAAATCATATAATAACAAATCATACCTCATAGGCGTTCAGTTATCATTTCCAGTCTTTATATCTCTATATAACATGTTTTGCAATAACATAGTGTTCATATCAAACACATATAAGTAAGTGGTCTTAGCACTTACCTCACTGCTGTGTACTCGGGTAGCCTTCGGGTTCCTTACCCCGCGCCGCTCGAGAACTCGATGCGCTGAAATCCAGGTACCAGAATAGTTATTTTCCTCAAAACGCAGCTTCCTGGGCTTTTCACACGCGCGGCCCGCAGGGATCAAAACGCAGAATCTACATGCGTTTTAATCTCGCCCGTAGCCTCTCGTCTGTGTCTCGCGTAGGACCCCAAAACGCACGCCTGTCGTGCTGTTTTGGTCATCTTCCTCACCCACGGGCAAAAGCTCACAGTAGCTTCCCCTGTTTTCCCGTCAACCTTCTCCGGCCAAATTCGGCCTCCCCAGTCAATTTCCCGGCTTAAATCCGACCTAAAACTTTAACCTAACTTCCTTACAAGATTCCCCAATGGATTTAAACTTCCCATGCAACCTATTTTTCCCTCACTCCCTTCTTTTTTCCAATTATTCCCGTCTGCCCTCTGTTTCGATAACCCTCTGATTCCTTCTTTTCCGGCCAACCGAACGGCCTTCTCTCCCTTCTAACCTATCCCTGACCTTCCTCAGACACCAAGGAACATAACCCAGGAATTATTTTGGTTGTTCTTTCCCTTTTTCTTTCTGGTTTCTCTCTTCCTTTCTCTTACTCGATTTCTGCCTATGTTTCTGTTTCCCTTTGGTTTCTTAATGTTAATCCAACCAAAGACTTATTCTACCCCTTAAGTTAAACCTCCTCAGTTTAATCTAAAGCCCAGAGACTTGTTGGACACCTCCAGCTTGAATTAAACTCAATTATATACATAAACATATTTACCTCTTCACTTAGGGTTTTTTTCTTAAGAAAACCTAAAACCAACCTATTTAAACCATCCTAAAACCACAAACAAATCTGGATTTCAGTACACTTTTAAGGTCAAAACAATTAAAATGACATGTGGTTAAAATTTTGTTGAAATCGGAATCTGAAAATGAGTCGTCGTTCGGTCGGTGCCCTAAACCGACTCCGAAGCTCGACTTTTTTCGCGGAACCGAAACCGTACAACGTCGTCGTATAATTCTGGTCCCAAAACTCTTTAAAACATATTCAAAAACATAAACAAACATACCAAAGTCAAAAAGTGCATGTTTTACGCGATTTCGGCATTTTCCGATCGCGCGGGTCCGAAAACCCTAATTAGCTTCGTTTGTGTCTTTCGACGGCAAACGAGCCTATAATTCAATTTGTTTCTCTTATTTAAAACATTTATTATCCAATGTAATTCATATAAATCATAAAAATCCATAATTAACTTATTAATCAAATTAAATCATGATGCATTTTAATGAAAATGCACAAAATGCATGAAATGACGTCGGTTGACGTAGGGTTTGGGTTCAGGGTGTCACACTATGATACGGGAGCAAGCAGCCATATGACTGGAGTCTGACCGGCATTGACTGACCTTGATGAAAGTATAAAAGGTACAGTGAAGTTCGGAGACAATTCATTGGTAGAAATCAAAGGGAGAGGAACCGTCGTCTTCGAAGGTAAAAAAGGAGGTAAATTCTACATGCCGAATGTGTATTATATTCCTAAATTAAAATCAAATATTATCAGCCTGGGTCAGTTGGATGAAGACGGAGCTAAAATTGTTGTTGAGGGTGGTTTTCTTAGAGTTTACATCAATGGCAATCTCATTGCAAGGGTACCCGGAACTGGAAATCGCCTCTACACACTGCAGATGAAGCAAGCTGAACCAAGTTGTTTATTGGCTAGTGTTTTAGATAAAACAAAGCTTTCGCACTTAAGGTTTGGACATCTAAATTACCGAACTTTGAGAAAACTAAAGCAAGAAGAGATGGTTGAAGGTTTGCCCGAAATTGAGCAGACATCTCATACCTGTGGCGAGTGTGTAATCAGCAAGCATACAAGGGCCAAATTTCCGAAGGTAGCAGAATTTCAAGCCTCACAGCCACTGGAGTTAACACACGCAGACATCTTCGGACCTATTTCTCCTACAACAACAAGTGGTAATAGGTATTTCTTACTCCTTGTTGATGATTTTAGCCGATATATGTGGCTTGAGGTCTTAAAGTCTAAAGATGAGGCATTGTATGCATTTAAAAAAATATTAAACGAGGCTGAATCAGAATCTGGTTTGAGAATAAAAATTCTAAGAATAGATAGAGGAGGTGAATTTTTCTCAAATGAGTTCAAGTTATTTTGTGAAACTCAAGGAATCAAGAGACAACTTACTGCTCCCTATTCTCCTCAACAAAACGGAATAGTGGAGAGGAGAAATAGAACGGTGGTAGAGATGATACGATGCTTGTCAAAAGGAAGAAATGTACCTGAAATTTTCTGGGCAGAAGCGGCGAAGACAGCAGTTTACATCCTAAATAGATCTCCTACAAAAAGTATGGAGAAGATGACTCCATATCAAGCGTGGCATAACAAAAAACCACAAGTCAGCCATTTGCGAGTTTTTGGGTGTGTAGCCTACGTCAAAACTGTGGGGACATATCTAAAAAAATTGGATGACAGAAGCTCAAAGATGATCATGCTCAAAGGCATACCGATTGTTCAATCCAGAGAACAAAAGAATAGTGGTAAATCGTGATGTTGTTTTTCAGGAGGAGGTGGCATGGAATTGGAAGACTATAACTGCAAAAACAACGTACACAATAAGAAGGCCACTTATTGTGTCGTGTTTTGAAGAAATTTCTGAACCATAAGTGGAGGCAATTGATGAACAACCTTCACCAATCTCTCACGATCAATCAACCGTGGGTGAAAGCTCGGAAGGTGACAGCCAAGCTACATTAGAAAATGGAGAAAATGTAAAAGGTCCTAGAAGGCAAAGAACTCAACAGGAGATTTACGAGAGGACTGAGCAGATGGAAGCTGAATTGTCCTTCTTATCAGCAGATGAACCATCCAAATATGGAAAAGTAGTTTGCAATGCAAATTGGAGGCAGGCCATGAGTGAAGAATTGGAAGCCATAAAAAGAAATGGAACCTGGGAGTTGTCTGATTTTCCAGAAGAACACAAAGTCATTGGACTGAAATGGGTTTCAAAGTTAAAAAGAACCCAACCGGTGAAATAATCAAGCACATAGCTCAATTAGTAGCAAAGGGGTATGTACAAGAAAAAGGAGTTGATTATGAGGAAGTTTTTGCCCCAGTTGCGTGAATGGAAATAGTAAGATTACTGTTGGCGATAGCAGTACAAGAACGGTGGAAATTCGATCATATGGACATAAAATCTGCATTTCTGAATGGAGAATTGAAGGAGGATGTTTACGTAACACAACCAATTAGCTTTGTAGAGCAAGGAATGGAGAACAAGGTGCTGAAGCTAAAGAAAGCTCTATACGGCTTAAAACAAGCGCCGAGAGCTTGGAATTCAAAGCTGGATCAATGTTTACAAAATCTTGGCTTCATGAGATGTACACTTGAGCATGCTGTGTATAAAAGACAGAAGGGAAAAAATGTTCAGATTGTAGGTGTTTATGTTGATGATTTAATCAGTACAAGTTCAAAGGAAGAAGAAATAACAAAATTTAAGGAGCAGATGAAGAAGATGTTTGAAATGAGTGATCTTGGAAGGCTAAGCTACTATTTGGGTATTGAAGTGAAGCAAGAACCAGATGGTATAAAGCTAAGCCAAGAAAGGTATGCCGAAATATTCTTGCGAAGATGGGTATGTTGAATTGCAACTCATGTAAAGTTCCAATGGATTCAAGACTGAAATTGAGCAAAATTGAAGAAAGCCCATTGGCCAATGCTACTGAATATAGAAGCGTAATTGGCAGCTTGAGATACTTGGTTAACACCAGACCGGACTTAGCTTACTCCGTAGGAGTAGCAAGTCGATTCATGGAATCGCTAACGATGAAGCATATGACAGCAGTAAAGCAAATATTGCGCAATGTAAAAGGAACACTGAGCTATGGTTGCAAATATACAAGCTGCGAAGGAAAATATATGCTGACAGGTTATGCAGATAGTGATTTGGAGGGAGACATTGACGATCGCAAAAGCACCACAGGAGTAATCTACTTCCTAGGGAAAAATCCAATCACTTGGAGTTCAAAAAAACAGAAAACAGTCGCACTCTCCTCATGTGAGGCTGAATATGTTGCTGCGACAATAGGAGTTTGCCAAGAAATTTGGATTTGAAGGTTGCTTGAAGAGTTGAAAGGGAAGAAGTCTAAAAAAGTCGTGCTTAAGGTAGATAACAAGTCTGCAATAGCTCTTGCGAAGAATCCAGTTCATCATCACCGAAGCAAACACATTGATATTAAAGTTCATTTTATACGGGACTGTGTTCAGAAAGGTGAAATTAAAATTGAGTATGTGTGCACCAAAGAACAGGTTGCAGACTTATTTACGAAGTCGTTGCCTCGTGACAGATTTGAAGAGTTACGTGCGTCAATTGGTGTTGCTGATGTAAAAGCAAGACAACGAGATTAAGGAGGAGAATGTTGGAGATAATCTCGTTAGAATCCTGGTCAATATTGTTGCTGATTTTGTGGAGTTAGTTTTCAATAATGCAGCAAATTTTTCTAGCTGAATATCTCTGCTGTCAGTTGTTATTTTTTGCTATAAATATGTATTGTTTGAGTGCTGTTTGGGTGTGTATCAGGAACATTTGTTTCTGCAGTAATAAAACCAATTCCGTTGCTGTATTGTTGTTTTCTCTTTACTATTATAATAGCAGAAAACATTCAGAGCTTTGAACAGCTCTTACAGACTCCTTAAGCTGGAACTAATAATATAACAATTGGAGATGGTAATGAAATTCCTATTTCTGCAATTGGTGATTCTCATGTTTCTACTAATGATTTACGTCTTTATCTTTCCAATATTCTTTGTTCTCCTCGTGTTCATAGTAATCTATTATCTGTCTGCTTTAACTAACAGTAAGGTTGTTTCTGTTGAATTTTTCCCTTGTTGTTTGCTTATCAAGGATATCTACAAGAGACGAGTTCTACTCCGAGGCCGAAGTAAGTTGGTCTTTAGACGAATGCCCATCTCCATATTCAGATTTGAAGCAAATTTGATTGAACTTTCAGTTTGGCATGCTCGATTAGCTCATGTTCATGAGGGTGCGGTTTCTAGAGTCTTGTCCTTCAATAAAAATTCTACATTGCCTTGTCATGCGTGTTGTATTAGAAAAAGCATTAGTTACCTTTTCTTGTGTCTTCTACTTGTGTTACTCAACCTCTTGAACTTATCGATTAATGGTTTTCGGTATTACATTGTTTTTTCTTATCATTATAGCAAGTATTATTGGATTTATTTTTTGTGTAATAAATCTGATGTTTTATCTGTGTTCATTCGCCTCTTGCCAATAAAGATTTTTTGAGCTGATTGGGTGCAAAAGTATTTGAGAGGGCATGGTACTTCCTAAAGAGTATCTTGCCCATATCCCCAGCAAAACGAGTGTACTGAATGAAAACATAGGCACATAGTTGAAACTAGTCGATCCATGCTCACATTTTGTATAAATATTGGGTGTATGCTTTCGCTGCAGAAGTTTATGTTATTACTTGATTGCCTTCAACAACCAATCAAATACCATATGAAGTGTTATTTAATAGTAAACCAAATTATTTTTCTTCGTACATTTGATTGTTCATGTTACTCGTGGCTTAAGCCTTATTCAAAACATAAACTTGAACCCAAGTCCAAAAGATGTGTGTTTATGGGATATAGTAAGCATCATAAAGGTTATATCTGCTTGGAAATCTTTATTGGAAAAATATTTATCTCACATCATGTGTCTTTCTTTGAAACAGGTGTTTTCATTCGCAGATCCAATGGTGGAAAGTCTTGATTCTCCCATTTATGTACCACCTCCATCGTCATCCTCCTCTTGTTTCTTCCCAAGTTGTAACCAAAACGGAATCTCCTCAGTCACTGGATGTTGTTTTTGGTGAAACCTCAACTGTTGCCCATGTAATCTTACAGTTTCTAACGCATCTAGAGCTCCAACTTTTATGCTATTGTGCTATCTACGATCTAACTCAACATCTACTATGTTGTCTAATCAAACTTTGACCCGAACGCATCCCATGGTAACAAGGAGTCAAACAGGCAGCTTGAGACCATGAACTTTTCTTACCACAGTTGAAACTTCAACCTGTTACACAAAGGCAATTAGTGATCCAAAATGGCGAGATGCAATGCAAGAAGAATTCAATGCTCTTGTTCAAAATGGAACATGGGAACTTGTTTATACAAAATTTAATTGGCAACAAAAGCAGATGATCTACAAAGCTCATCTTCAAGTTAAGCATATCTCAAGCAAAGATCAAATTGAGGATGTCTTAACTAAAGTTGTACGGAAGTGACATTTCAGTGCAAAATTGTGGGGGTGTGATTAGATATTCGAATTTGTATTTTAGATAACTCTTATTGAATAAATAATAGCAATGGTAAATAAGTCATTCAAACCATTATAGCATTTATATCTAAAACTAGAGAGTTTGAGAGTACAGTCCTATATTGTTTCTTTTAGACAATTTTTGGCCTAGTCTTGTATCGTTTTGAGATTACATAAATAATTTTTTATTCACAATGTAAATTTTTTTCGTTTTCATCAAATTTGAAATCAATCCATTTCGATCTTGAATAGTAAAGCAATTGATGGTCTTAGGTCTTTGTTTTGAATGGTATTTCATATCTCTCGCTCCCTCCAATTGTTAGTGACGACCTTATTCTTTCTTAGGTATGGTGGAATTAGCTGGAGCTTCTATTATCGTCAGCGTTTTAGGCGATTCTTTGATAAAAAATTCAAATTGTGGTGGTGAATTTGGTGGCTCGAATGGTGGAATTGGACCCATATGCACAAGTGGAATTGGTGAGGTAAAACGTGACACCACCTTTTGTATCTCTTTTATCTTTCAATTTGAATTTAGAATTCATACAATTGTTCAATAGTCGAACAATAATTGTAATTTTTTTATTTATTTATATAGGTATTGTACATTTTTGTATATACTTTGTACATATCTTATATATGGTTGATTCCTTTTTTTTATTGTTATTATACATGTATTTTACCTCATACGTCCGTTTTGTTTTTTTCATATTGAATGTACTTTTATTTTGAAAAAGCTTGTATTTTAACTTCTCTTCGTGTGTTTTTATTTTGAGAGTGGTTTTTTTTTTTTTTTGTCCATTTTAATTTAATAAATATACTAAGTTTCACCATCTTTTATATTATTTTTTACAATGAAATTCTTTTCCAAATTATTTTTATTTTTAAGACCTTATCCATGGCTACCCCAAATGTAATTTAACATCATAAAGTAAAATATTCAGGGGATGTAATTTAATTTTGAGAGGAACGCACAGATTTATTATTATTTTTTAACAATCTAAAACCCTTTTATTTTAAAAACCAGAGGCAACAATATGGAGTCAATTTCTTAACCATCGTTCAACAGAGAGCCGAGAAATCTCAGTGCACCCCAAATAAAAACCATTCCATTAGGTTTTGACGAGCAATCTATTCAATTCCAACATCCAACTGAAACGATTTGATTCAACTTACAAAAAAATAACCAAATCAAATAGATTCATTGGTTCAATTCAATTTTTGGGTTAAAAGTTCAATCGTACACCCCCTAATTCTGTTGGATAACCCAACTCCCAAACCACATCTGATGGACATCAAAGCTATGGGAAGAATCAAACCAAAAAAGAAAAGGAAATTCAAGAAGGTGACAGTTACAACTACTACGAACTCCTTTCATGTATAAATCAGTTTAAATAACAAAATAATGGATCAAATGCACAAATATACACAACATCAAAGAGAGATACAAACACAGATGGTAAAGATATGACCAGAAAAAAGATGAGGACAATGCGATTTCATAATCAGATGAGGAAAATTACTGCTGCTCAGCCAAAGATCTGATTATACTGGTCAGTGAGAGAATTCTTAAGATTCGAGTAAAGGCCGTAAAGTGAATACTGTCTAAGGTTCTCAACCTCATACCATGAGTTGAGAACTGCAAGGTGCTTATCTGTGCCGGAGAATGCCAATTGAATGCCAAGGCTGCAATCTACATTACCTCCATGGTTTTTGCAACTGCTTGTTCGGATTGCACAGTCCACATTGTTCAGACAGACAAAGTTGTTGTTTCCTGTACATTTTGAACATCCATCTCTTTTCCAGTACAAGTTTTGCAACCGGCCTTTCTTAAACTCAAGCACCTGCAATTATAAATAAATATAAATGATTATGACAACCAAGCATTTCTTATCTGTCTTATTCAATCAAAATCAAAATTATAACAGGTTCTGATCTTCCTTACCAAAGTAAAGCTGGTCACAGTAAATGTACCATTAGCAACAAAAGCAGGAAGCGACCTTGCAGCATACTTTCTGCCAGCAAAAGCAACCATATACCCCCCATAATTGTCCTGAAAACACAAGATAAAATTATAAGATACGCTAATTATGTTAAGTGCATAAAACAACCACGGAATCACAGACACAGCTATACCACAAACTTTCAAGTATTTGTGCAGGCCTATGGTCAACAACTCACCCTAGCTATAGAAGTGATGTCGGAATGACAGATTTGGTGAATAGACTGGTATAATATCTATCCAATGAGATCAAGCAGTAGGTCATGCTAAGTTAAGTACCAAATGAATCAAGCAGTAAGTCTCAAAATTCCATGTTCTAATTACTATTGTTAATAACCTAGCAGTCTTTAAAGTCCGAACTTGGAAAACACAAAATCTTTCTTCTCAATCATAAATTTATTGCCAACCATTTGTGAAAAGCTCAAGAAGTTGAACCTATAAGCGATGATCATTACTTTCAATTATTAGTTTTCAGTATTTATTTATGTATTCAGTTCATGAACATAATCTATTTGTTTTTTACCATTCTAATGATATTCATTTTCCTTTTTTATCACTAGCTTTTTAATTAATTTTCTATTTGAATTCTAATTTCCCATGCAAACTATTGCTTGTTTCTTCAGTAGTAAGATCATATAAAAACAAGTGTCTATTGTTCTTAAAAAATCAATTTACCCACCCTGCCCTTTGTCAT
This sequence comes from Croton setiger, assembly GCA_948099555.1. Classification (NCBI taxonomy): domain Eukaryota; kingdom Viridiplantae; phylum Streptophyta; class Magnoliopsida; order Malpighiales; family Euphorbiaceae; genus Croton; species Croton setiger. Next base: position 17,654 of record CANUEY010205914.1, read on the forward strand.
GCCCCAGACCCAGCCTGAAGTGGGGCAAGTTGTGTGGCAGGTCAAATATATGACTAGGATGGATATCCCATGTATGAAAACTAGCATTTCAATACATTAATCCTCCAGGTCTCAAATAACTTGATTTTCTCCAATGAACTACTTGTGTCAATGGATTAGTTTGATCCAAAACTTGAGATAGTGGGTGTAACCAGAAAAAGGATTCACAAGTGGTTGTTAATGGAGTTGATAGCCCCGCCCAATGGCCATCCTATTTTAATAAGAGTAACCAAACAGAAGGGAAAGGAATGAAATTTTGATAGCTTTTCCTGATGTTTCATTCACAGTAACTAAATAAAACTAGTATTATTCAACAGCACCACAACAGGAAACAGGTCTAACCTTTAGAGTCACTATCTGGCACCAAGCAACCACACAAATGATGTCCATAAAATCTTCAATTCAAGCAAAACCTTGACTCTTAAGGACTCTTTTGGATTGATGTACCTAAATCCATGGAACAAGAAACCTAGATTTTAAATTCCAGGAATATCTACAATCCCATGAATTTAGTAGGAAGACTATATCCATAGCATTGAAGGATACATTTTCGTAATAAGAAAATAACAGAATCCCTCATCAATAGAATGAGGGCTTTGTGTCCATCCTAGGTTTTACTTAGTGTTGAGTTAAACAAGGAATACTTAGGCTGTGTTCATTTCACAAAGAAAAAGATTATTTAGAATATTTCATTTCAATTGTGACTTAGTGTGTTCCCCCGGTTGTTAATAGTGTGCAATAGCACATAATATAGCACATAGCACGTATAGCCTGGACCCCATCGCTAGGGGAGAGCACACTTCGGTTTTTATCGAAACTGAACTGATAACCGTAAAAAAAATTGGTTCGGTTAACCGAATTTCATGCTATTTTCAGTTTACGGTTTTTCGGTTCAGTTAACTGAAATATTCAGTTCGGTATCCGTGACACCACCGGTACCCACCCCAACGAATCGAACGATTACCAGTGGCTAAAGGAGAGCTTCACCGTCCGGCGACCAACCAACGATGACCGACGGCTAAGGGCTATTTCACTCTGCACCTAGGGCCTCTGCCTCCCTCCTCTCTGTCTTTCGTATTTATTATTTCTATTGTTATTCCTAAATTTTAAAATTCATAATATTCTTCTTCTTCCCTGTCAAAATTTTCAATTGCTTAGTATTAATAATAGATTAATCATGATAATTGTTTGTTGAGAATGATTGGTAATGAGATTAGATTTGTTGAAGTTGTTAGATAATTAGAATACATTGTTATTGTAATGTTCTTCTACTACTGCTAATCGAGAATATGAATTGGGACAGATTGGGCAAAGATTTTCGGTTTTTCGGTAACCTATCGGTTAATCAAAATTTTTCAATTTAGATTTTCAGTTAACCGTATTTTTTTCGGTGCGGTATTCGGTTTGCATAAAATCTTATTTGGTTAACCAATAACCGAAAGTTCAGTTCGGTTTGGTTAACCGAATACTCACCCCTACCCATCAGTATGTGACTTAGTAGCAAATCGAGCTTTCAATAGCGCACACTATTTGCGCTATAGCCCATAGCACATAGGGTGGCTATAGCACACTACAAGAAGGAATACCACACTGTTATTTTTCTAAATAAAGGCTCATTAGAGCAAAAAAGCAGCAATTAGGCCAAGAAAGGGGCAGAATGGGAGGTAGCTCTCTCTACCTGGCATGTAGCTCTCTCTATTTCAGGAATACCTTTTTTTATTTCATATATGATTTTAGTTCAGTTTTTTCCAGATTACTGTGTTCTTTCTTTTCCTTATTATTCTTCTGTTTTCTCCTTTTTTCTTTTTTCATAACCTCAAGTTACAGCATTATGCTGCCGAAATTTTGGCAATGTGTATTATTTGTTGGCTTGCTACTGCCCTATTTTCTTCTGCAGAAATCACAATCATAAGCTTTGTTTTCTAGCTGTTATTACTACTGTAACCATTTTCTGAAATCTGAAGTTAATATCAATTGCTGGCTGTCCTTGAAGTGTCATTTATATTTTTATCCCTTTGTAGATATAAATAGTATAGGTAGACAAATGAGATTCTTGCCTAAAAGCTGAATCTGAAATTGAATGTTAACTAAAACACTATAACATATTTGATATTTCTAGGATAAGTGGATAATTGAATTAGTAATGCATTTTGTTAGCATTGCATATTTAATCAATGGACAAGACTCAATCTAGTGGTTCGCTTTTGGTTGCTTTTTTTAGTGATGGTTATTGTTTGATGGTTATTTATTGGAACAATTGGTTATATTGTCCATACTAGTGCATTTTTATATCTCTTATTATATAATTTATTGTGTGAATTTTAGCTTTTCATATTGAATGATTTGGGTTATGTGGGTATTTTTTTATTATTAATTTGTTTGCATAATTGTGCTATCCCTTTCAAATAGTGAGTTATAGAGCTTTGCACTTTGCACTATAGCTCTAGGACCCCTTGTGCTATTGTAACTATGGTTCCCCGAATGCTTTTCGCTTTTGAAATAGCTTTTACTATATTTTTTATAGCATTCGGTAAACTAGCTTTCCAGGTAGCTTTTAGTTGTTTCAAATAGTGTTTTATAAAAGGTTAACCGCCTTAACTTTCAGCATTTTGTAAACAGCTATTCAAAACAACTAAAGAATAAAAGAACAAACAAAAGCACCAACAGTCACTGCCATTCATTTTTTTCTTTACTGTCTGCATCATATCAACATAAATCAACAACAAGAACAAAGCATTATTGTAAAACTAGAAGGGGTCAGCTATATGAATCCTCCACTCTTATCAAGTTGAAATGCCATGCAAGCATATAGAAAATAATTTAAAAAATTTTATTAAAAAGTTTTGAAGGAGAATTTTAAAATCGTTTGATATATCATCAATATGTACCACGTAATATAATGGGCATAAATTTAAAGATCGATACAATTTTATGCAAACGTTTCTGAGGATCTAGTTGGTTATGTTGGTTATCTTTTACAATTTATTTTCTTTATTTAGACTTTTTGGGCTCCTAAAGTTCTCTGCCACATCCACAAGTACATACTATCTAATCGAAGACCCACCATGCCTCATATTGTGGCAGAAATTGCATTTTCTTGTTCTTACTATGCTATTCTTAGTAATACACCTGACAAGTGTAACAACAATAGGAACGTTTCATATGTTCACCATCAGGCTACCATTTTCCTAAAATCATGGGTAGAAAAGGGTAGTATAGTTTTTAATGAAGCAAACGGTGTGGAGCCTCAAAATGGCCAAGGTAATCAACTTTCTTCATGTAATGCCTTAGGCGCTAAGGCATGTGCCTCATCCACAGTTTCAAGCACAGAAAAGGAACAACTTTGGTTTATCAGACACAAAGTTAGTCCAGCTGGCAGTTAAAAATTATTTTAAAATGGGAAAAGGGAACAATGGGTATAGGACTGAGGAACAGAACCAAAAATATATATATAATCAAAGAAAAAGAGAAATAAACAAGAGAAGACTAGAAGCACTTTCGAAAATTCCATATAAGGCCTAGATTCAACCTCCAGATAAATCTTTTGTATCTCTTTCAGTTTTTCTTCCTTTCTCAACCTATACACACTTGTGTAAGCCCAAGTTTTGCAATATTAAAGGTTTAAGCAGTCAATTATTTTTCAAATTGAATCTTCGATTAGAATCCATGCTAATTAGCTCGCTTTTCACATTTCGGTTTGAGTTCTAGCCTTCACCAAATTTACCAAGGAGTGATTTGATTGCATTTGGCAACACTAATCGGATTAGATGACAACTTATACTTTACCATAATGGCCATTCTAGGACAAGTAAAAATCAAACTCCTATTCTTACAAGGACGAGAGGAGTACTTTCTCGATCTGGATGATCCATCACACATGTCATGAATGCACCATTGCCACACGAGTCCAAGTACAGTATTACACTCAACAGCTATATGCAAGCATCTACCTCAAAAAGTAAAAGTTCAACAGTACATAAATATTAGTTCTAGATTCTTTAAAGTCATCCCCTATTATCATAATTACCTAGTCACTCAAAGTATTTGACAGATTTAAAGTAAATTTTTGTTGGAGAAATGGAGCTGCCCAAGGTGATCAAGTAAACATGCATAACTACTATAGCATATCATAGAACGCCATAATCCTGGGGAAATAGAGCAGGACTTCAGATGCTTGAGCATGTGAGATTTACAGGTTATATTTTGGAGGCAACATAGGCATCTTACATTTGAGAATCTAGAAACCATTATCCTATCATAAACAAGAAGTGAAACAGTAACCCATATCCCATTACAGACTATCAAATATAGATTGGAGAACTTTATTAACAAGAACCAGTTTTCTTGCATCAAATTCGTGTTTTTGAGCTTTTACTGAAGCCATGTTTGTCACTATCCAATAGATTAGAAGCAGAAACAGTATTTCTAGACATATGTTTAAACATTTAGAAATTTAATTCTCAGCCCTAGGTTGAACCAAATTGATTTGCAGTTTGAGTTCAAGTATCCACTAATATACCAAAACCTATAAGAATCAAATAACCAAATACTAAAAAGAAGTTAACTAACCGGAGAGAAGGAAGAAGCGTTGACTGTGAGGAGAGAGATCTCATCGACTTTAGGTCTAAAAACCGAGATCTGAGAGTTCTGGCTAGAGAGGGAGAGCCTAGCGTCGCAAGGAGATAACTGAAGGCTGTTATTGTTGTTGTAAAAGAAAGCATTCCTCGCCGCAAATGCTATAGCAAACGTGAAACCATCTGATCGCTGTACTTTACTGTCTGAGCATGGGTTGAACACATGGTTAGTGTCGCCGGATTCCACCAGAAACAGCGACGACGCCACCGCTAGAAGGACCAAGAGTAAATTCTTAGATATCCCTGTTGCTGCCATTGTTGGCGAACTTGGGCTCTTTTGACTTTACAGCGTATTATAGACAACACGCCGCCCTCTTTCTCCGAAGCGAAAAGAGAGGGATCGTGTTTAGCAATGACGATATACAAATTAAACCGTTAGCAAGAAATATAAGGGCTAATCTCAGCAGTGGGTGTTATACGAAACGGCCCAAAAAAAATAGGCCCATTTTCCTAACGCCCTGATTTATACTGGGAAATTACAAGGGAAATAGTAGGGCTATATACAACTTGAACCACAAAATTTTAAAAAAAAAAATTAGCAAAATAACCATTTGGAGCAAAATAATGGAAATGGATATTTAGAACTTTTTAGAAAAAAAATATTGAAAAAATAACAAAAAGGAACAATTTTTTACTACATTTATAGGGTATATGATGAGTATATAATCATTTTCTAGTAGCTTATGTTTTTTTTGTGACAGACTGTCGAAAATTTTGTTATCAATTTTTCAACGAATTTTCCGGCAAGATGAAAATCAAGATTTCCAGCTACAAATTAACGGAAAACATTTAGATTCCGGCCGAATACTAGTCGATATCACCTCAGCTACATTATGGTTAGGGGCAAAACCATGTTATAGCAATGTGCTACGGTCACACTAAAGATTTTGGATATAAACTTCTAAGAGCAAATAAAATACATGGTTTTGCCTTTAGTTTAGTGGTAAACTCTTGTACAAAGATCCAAATGTCCCTAATTAAAACAAGAATGTCTTTATTTTGTTATATATTTATAATTTTTCCTCTCCATTGACGTATAAGTGCCGCACCCTCTTCATTTTTGTTGGTACTATTCATTGATTCTGTACCCTCATTTTAACTACTGGTTCCACTTCTAATAGTGTCGTCCTATATCATGACTATAAATAGTGAACATCACTAGAAAATTGCAGATAGTTGAAAACTTCATATTCTCTGACAAATTTTTAGTGAAATTCAAAAGATTTCCATTCGATAAAAAGTTCTTAAAAGTTCGCCAGCAACTTACTATTCGATGGAAACTGCACAGAAATCATTGAACTATCGTGAATTGTTGAGGTTCACGATTAAGAATGAGACAATTAGTAAAATAGTACAAAACACTACTTTTTTAAAAAAAAAAAATAGCATTTTGAATTTCAAAATTAAAAAAATAGAACTTTAGGCTTAATAAAATTTAAAACATGAATATGGATTTTTCTCATTTTAAACACGATTTTCCATCCTTTTAAGCTGCAACCATTTAAAACGGCAAAATTTGTGCTCCAATATTTGAAACGCATATTTAAAGTGAATAATTGATCTTCTTTTCTAGGTTTCCAAATTAAATGTGAACCATTTATTTCCCAATGAAAAGTGTCCTGTTAATTATGAATAAAGCCTATAGATGTTTTTAAAAATTCAAAACAACCCCTTTTATTAAAAAATTAAACAAAATGAAAAAATAAATGAATTACACTGTTGTTCTTCCGGTTAGCTTTCGGTTGATTTGGATTTTTTACCAAAAACAAGTGACAAAACATTTTTAGTTTGTGCGGTGCCGAAACTAGTCGGTCTTAAAAAACGGTTTTAGAGTCGCCACCCGATTTCGGGAAATCAATTTTTATTTTTAAAAAGAATGACTCCGTTTATTTTTGAAAAAGGCACTGGTTAAAAATCTCAGAGATCGAGTAAGGGGGTTGGGTACGTTAGCGAAATTACATTTCGACTAACGCCCGGTATAAAACCGGCCTCCTGGTTTGTTTTTCTTTCCAAATATTTAAGTTTTGAATTAAAAAAGCCATTGCGTGATTAGCTAGCGATGTTCCTAAAGGCGATTTCCGGTTATTTGTGAAAACGATTTCAAACAATAAAGCAATAAAAAACGGAAAATCAAAGTGCGGAAATGTAAATTATTCTTTCTCCATTTCGGAGAAAATAATTACAATTTAATCCTAAATAAATTACATTCTACCCATAAAACCCCCAAATTAAACCCAACTAACCCAAATTATAAAAATATAAACAATTTCGGGAAATTACGAAAAAGTGCCCCAATTTTTGAAAAATTACTATTTAGCCCCTAATTTTATAATTTTCATGCATTTTAACAATAAAACAGGTTATTTCAACTAATAAATAAATAAAAATGAACAAGAATGGAAAAGTTACAATTTTATCCTCAAATTTACAATGAAATAGTTAATCTTTGACTTAAGATAAACTTGCTAAATTATAGCAGAATAGACTTGAATATATGTTAGGCAAATTAGTCATGCATATCCAGATTTGAACTTCATCACACATTTGTCCTATAATGCTATACAATCATAAATGCTAACTATTGTGATGTATTGATGATATAAGCAGATACATATTAATCTTTAATTCAGAAATGCAAGTTTTGAGCAAAATCAGATGTAGCAATCTATGCTCATCGACAATAACAAGATAATGAATAGAAGAACATGCTCTACATGTTTTAAGACCATATCTGTTTAGCTATCATGAGGATATAAACATGAGACTGTTATGATGATTATGCTTCGATCAAAACTCAACAAATTAACAACACATGATCCAATCATCTGTATCAAAATTTACAAATATCTCAAGCAGAAATATACGTTTCATATCAAATTGAATTCATCTTTATAATTTCAATCCAAATTATAAACAAAATGCAGATTATCTAATGATTACAGCATTATTAATATTTTCAGTAATACTTCTTTATTAAACAATCATTCATTATTCATAATCTAATATAATTCCAACAACATAAACAATTTTCAACAGATCATAATTATAGCCTAATATACTCAAGCAAATCAACAAACAGAATCAAGCAAACTTCTATTCTAATGATGCAACAAATAATGAAAATAAATAATATAAACAAGCAGATTCGAACAAATAATGTAGACAGATTTGAATCTCATCACATAGATTACATTTGATATATCATCTATCAATCATAAACACAAAACTCAATAACTAATCAATTGTATACATCATCAACTGTACAGAAGCTCATAACTACAACTTACAATCTCTACATATAATAACTAGCTCATCATCACATCCGTTTACAAGGCTGTAATTCTTAGAACATTTTATATTAACCAGTTCCTTATCAATAAACAATAGCAGCCCACAAACATTGAAATTAAACTACAACAACAGTGTACCGAAAGTAGCAACCACATGTTCTGGATAGAGGACAATTGAACAATCAAGGCAGAAATGAAAGTAGATCAAGGGAATTGATAAGTAACAACTAGAAACAATTAAACAGAACAGACCACAGTGTTCAATCTGGTTCCCGTACATATAAACAAAACATCATTCTTCGAAACAGAAATATTACTTGAAACGAGTTAATAATGCAAATTAGGAGGATAAAGGATTAGATTATACCAATTAATCAGAAAGCTTCAATCCAAGCTGTAGGATTCCTCTCCAGAAAACTCCAATTTTATTACAAGAACAAGCGCAATCCAACAGATTTGTAAAATTGAATTTCTTCTTTGATTTTAATTGCTTACAGAAAACAGAAATTCCCAAAGCCTCAAATTGAAAACCCTAATTACTCTAATTTACAGAAGAAACCCCAATTACAGAATCCCCCAATTTTCCCGAAAGAAATCCTAATTTTCTATTTCCAAAGAAAATGCTTACCCCTCTTCTTTTCTCTGGAATCGAAAACTCTCTCTTGGACCCCCCCGAAAATCTCCTCTGGAACGAAGCTCTCGTCTCGTTTTTGTAAGCCCAGACTGCTCCCGCTCCTGCCTGGCGTGCCTCTGTTCTTCACCACGCCAGACAGCAGCCCTTCTGCCCCGCTGAGTGTTCCCTCGTCCTTCTTTCTGTTTGGTCATCATCTGCAGCTT
>CANUEY010205919.1:0-11512 GCA_948099555.1 Croton setiger
GACTGTGCAGCTGAAGTGCTTGGATCGTTGGCGGAACTTGAAATCCCGCTGGGGCCAGCCAGCCAACTGAGACGTTTCCCCGCAACTTGCTCTCTGTCGGCCTGCTGATGAACATAACCCCAAAACAACTGTTAGAAACACTAAGTCGAGCCGAGGCGGGAGGTGTTCCAATGGAGCGCTATTAATAAACGCAATGGACTCAAAGCAACTGTAAAAACAAACCGTACCATGATCCTGGAGTTAGATGTGGCGACGGGCGTGATGCACACTTACGAACTGTCATCGGAAGCCTGAAACGGGTTAGACTTTTAAATGGTGCCTTGGGTGGGAGTGGGTGGGGGCTCTCGAGCGAGAGCAGACTTGCCAACCTTACGACTCCAAAATAAACAGAAAAAAAACAACAAAAAACACGCGCTTTCTGAGCGATAGTCAAAGGGGATAAAAAGAAACATGAAAATAATGAACCAGTGATATGCACCTTTAAATTCTGGAGAACGCCAGGCAGAATGTTAGGGCCCAGTCTCCAAATTGTGTCTCCATATTGTGAAACTGTCCATTTGGAACCTTACGACTCCAAAATAAACAGAAAAAAAACACAACAAAAAACACGCGCTTTCTGAGCGATAGTCACAGGGGATAAAAAGAAACATAAAAATAATGAACCAGTGATATGCACTTTTAAATTGGGGAGAACGCCATGCAAAATGTTAGGGCCCAGTCTCCAAATTGTGTCTCCATATTGTGAAACTGCCCATTTGGCTTTTGGCGCTGCAGAGTACTACGCTGGTCAAGTGAATCGTCAACCGGTGGAGGCGACTTGACCAGCGTTGTCGTTACCATAAAAGGCTGGAGCGGAAGTCGCGACATCCTCTCAGCTCAGCCGTCCTCCGTGTCGTGTTCGTGTCTCGAGTCTTCTGTATTTCCTCCTTGCTTTTCGTTGCGTCATTTTCGTGGATTAGTCCTGTCTTGTGTGTGTCAGTTTCGGCGAAAGTCGCGCTGATTGTCGTTTCCTGCGTTCTTCATTTTTACATTCACCCCCCTCAAACTTTCGTTCGTCGATTCGTTGTTTCGGTCGTCGGCGAGAGACGTCGTATTTTCGCTGTCATGGCGGAAGGACCACCTTTGGTGCCGGAGTGCGAGGTTAGTTGATAAATCTTTTCAATTGCAAGCACCAGAGCTTGCAATTTGGCGATATTTATCATGGTGTGTAACGGATGTAAACGGATTTAGAATCTCCCTCGCCACACTGCCTGGCTCTGAGCTAGGCGGCCATGTTTGTCTGGCACAAGAGGTTAGGTTGTTGTGTCGCCATGTTTCAACATGGAGACTTTCGTCTTCTTGAGCTATGCATTGCTCTGCACTTCAGCTTTACCGGAACGGTTTTTCGCGAGACAGGCGGGTGTCGGTCCCAACGATAGCTTGTAATGTTTTTCCTTGTCCCTTGTTTCTCAGGTGATGGATTTGGAGGATCACTTTTCCCGTCTAGAGGTGTTCGACCACGGCAGCTACGTGTCTGTCAAGGTGCCGGTCGCCGTCCCGAGGAACTACCCGGTGCGGCTCGTGAACAACATGAGAGAGGAGGAGATACTGAACGTGGACTTCTTGCTCCCTCTTGTGATGCACCTCCGCAACCTGGATGGAAGGGCCGAGGGCCCGCCCACTGCTGTTTTAAGTGGGCTATGGCTGACCTTTGCTCAGGTAAGCTGTGATTCGATTGTTGTCGCCCGCACCTCCACTATTCCTTCTAGAAATGCTGATTTCTCCCTCTTAATGTTTTCTCAGCTGAAAAAGGCGGCATACATCATAGCGCAGCTTTGGTGTAATAAGGATGCGCTGGACATTGTAGACCGGATCAAGTCGGTCCTGGACGGCTTTGGGCCGCGGTTCATGGCCGAGCTCGGCTTCGAAAATGGTCTAGACCTCACCTGGCGTCGTCCATTCCAGCCTCGTGGGCCTATTGATTGGAAGGAGAGGCAGGCGAAGCCTGTCAGGACGCCCTACCACCGGTCCATCAAAATGTTGTCTCACACCGTGGTGCCCCAGCACTACTATGCCAAAACAGTTCTCTCTGGGACCAGCATTGCAAATCGCTTCACCTCATTCCTGGGACTGACCGCGTCCAATGCGCCATTGGCGCATGCCAAATCAATGCAAAGGTATGTTTTCTTGGTGATTAAAGTTGTTGAATCAGGATACATCCTGTTTAGGCTGGCCTTGACTTCTGTTACGATCTTTGCAGGATGTGTTGGCATCGAGGTGCCTGGCCTTGCCTGGGTGTCGCCATCCGGGCTGCCTCACTTGCATTCAAGAGCAGCTCTACAAGGCCAACAGCAGAGTGACTTGCCTCGCCGAAAAGTGTTTTCAATCCAGGTACCTCGCTGCTGACATCATTACCATGTTGTTGAATGACTCCAGGAAGGCAAGTGAAATTCTGCCACTCCAGCATAGTATGGAATTAGCGGCGCAGTCAAGCCTCTTGGCATATCCACCTTGCCCATATTGTAATCGCAAGACTTGGCCAGGCAGCGTGATGAAGGAACTCGAGGTAACCGCCTGTGGCTGGTGCTTCCAGTGCCGCTGTGACGTGTGCTTTGCCAGAGAGTTCCTTTATGGCTATCCCCTCGGTGAGTACACTTGCACCTCGTGACGTTGTTGCCTTTCCTCCAACTTTACTGCTTATGATAGCCCTTTCTTTGATCTTTAACAGAATGCAAGTACTGGGGTGGATACAAGTTCAACAGCATGGAGCAGAAGGAATTTGATGAAGCGATGGAACAACACCCAATTTACGTGAGAGAGAGGATACTGGAGTACCAACGCCAAGTCAACTTACTACTTAGTGTTAGGCCATGCCCAGTCTGTGGCACAAAGATCACAGTAAGTCTACAGTAGAATGTTATCAGAGTTGTACGTCAATGGCCACAAACTAACACTGTTCTTTTTCCTGCAGAAAATAGATCACACTTGCAACAAAATGTTTTGCAGCCCTTGTGGATCTCACTTCTGCTTCATGTGTAGCACTGTGGTACACAGGTCACAAGCTGGCTACGTGCATTATGAAGAGAGTCCAGATTGCTGGGACTTTGAGTACCTTTTGGGTTGAGTACCTCTGCTTCATTCACTGTTAGGGGAAGTGCAAGGGCCAGTCTTCTTTCCTCAGTTCTTGTACTACTTTCTCAGGATTAATTCTTTAGCTTTTCTTTGTTTGAAGAAACCTTTTGTTTCATTATCTTCTCAGTGGGCTGTGGACGTATTACTGTGTTACCCAGGCGTCTACAACTCACTTTGTCTTGATATTAATTTTTCACTCGCACTAGTCTAGTGGCACGGCTCTTGCACTTCTCCCTTCTAATGTTCATGTTAATCCTCAGCAATGTTTTTCATTACCTGGTTTTAAAGAGATCTAGCTTGATTGCTGTTAGGAAATATTTCTGTATCCGAGTGGGGTGTGTATATCCTCTCAGGATTAATTCTTTAGCTATTCTTAGTTTCAAGAAACCTTTTGTTTCATTATCTTCTCAGTGGGCTGTGGACGTACGTCTACATCTCACTTTGTCTTGATATTAATTTTTCACTCGCACTAGTCTAGTGGCACGACTCTTGCACTCCCTTCTAATGTTCATGTTAATCCTTAGCAATGTTTTTCATTACCTGGTTTTAAAGAGACCTTGCTTGATTGCCGTTTGGAAATATTTCTGTATCTGAGCGGGTTGAGGATGCACAACTGTTGCATCCAGGGTCCAATATTTCCTTTATTCTTTCTATCGAGTGCTGTGTGCAATACTTACATATTTGATGTGCCTTCATGGGATTTCTTCTCATACTAAACGTGGGGTTAGCAGCTGCTTAATTCTCGCTGTTCCTCAGCATTTTTAGGAAGTTTTGTTGATGTATTTGGGATACATCGAGTTCCCACTGAGGAGCTTTCATTTCTTATTCCAGTGTAAATATTGTTCCTTGTTTTGTTTTCTACACTGAAGCATTTATACCTTTTGAATGGTCCTCTTTGAGAACCACATTGCATCTCTAGTCTTTCTAGTTCATTACCTTTGTACTACTGCAAGGATACTTGGTGAAGTGTGACTGTGGTTCTGGCTTCTTGGCTATTGAATAGGCCTTGTAGCTGTGTTTTATGGTTTGATCATGTTAAAAATTTACCAATTTGTGCTGTGATAAGTTTTGGAACTGCATCATCTGCCTTTCCATTTGTTTTATTGTGTAGTTGGGTGAGTGTTTGAATAAATTTAATTATTCCTGTCAGCTTTCTTGCTTCACTTTGCTTCACCCTCAGTTTATAATTGTTTTGAAAAGGAACAAGAACAGTCATACAACCTGATTTGATCCAAGTTAATTTATTTAACCATATGTACATCTGACTACACTTTTTAACAACCCCTGTCATACATGAAACTGCTCCCTTCCACCTTCCACTTTTTTTTTTCTTGATTGAACTATCTGATATGCAGTCTGTCATTTTGGGTATTTCTAACAATTTGGAGACCCAATCTAGGGACACAGCCAACACTTGCCTACAATTTAAAACTGGGAGTCATCATACTTGTGACATTAAAATTTCCTTGTCCATTCACTTATCCACACAGCACTACCTCTGCATTTTGATTCTGGCAATGAGTAAATGTTTTCCTGACGGGTGATGGTTGACTGGAGAGGGGAAGGACATGTCTCACAAGTCAACATGGGAACCAGGTATTATTGGCTCAACTGAGGACAGGCAAAGATTGATGGCATAATGGCCAATGTAGGTTCTAAATTATGAGTTACTGCTTGCAAAATAAGGTGGCTGATTGTTGGCTCACATCACTATGGTAACACATGTTGTCCGTCAAAAAAATAGGAAGGCAAAGATAAATGGATCTTACTAACTGGCAACGCAGAGGTCTACTGCAGGTAAAATTTATGGTAACCATCTTGACAGTAACTTGGTGGTGCCACTACTTTAACACACATTTTTACTGTACAAAATTAGCACGAGCAGCAGTGGGCTAGAGATAGGTGCTTTAAACTAGAGCAGAGAAGGCTGACATTTTCTGACCTCCTCCTCATACTCAATGAATCCATTGTGTTCTTTAAGGAGAAAGAACAAAAAGGTGGATGGGGAGGAATAACAAGAGAGCTGGTGGAATCCAAAAGAGATTTTGTGATGGTCTGTACACTGCATGACCACACCACATTTAAGAACTTGAAGATGGAATGAACACTATAATACTCTTTGTGTTTGTGTGTATGCTGTGTCTAGGGTGAAATATTGTCCCTTGAAAATAGAATCAAGGAGTTGGGGCGACGTAGCAATGAATTCAGGGAGATAGAGGCCATTCTATCAACAGGCCAAGCAGGTCCAGGTCAGTAACATTAAATTTGCACCTACAACTGGTAATTCAGGATTTATTTTAAAGAGACATTCAAGCGAGAATTCACTTTTGCACACACAGGAGCCATAATTCCATTTTTCTCACACAGCTGTTACACACCCAGGAAGGCGTAGGAGGGCTACTATAATAAGAGATGACAGCACAGCCGAGGAGAGACCACCATGGCGTTACTAAAAGTAAGTCAACCATACATGGGTTTTGGCTGAGCATAAAATCGACAGGAGGGATTCACTTCACATGATGCATTACATAAACTCAGGGGCAGAACACTTTACAGACATCAGATAATTTTAAATACTGCCTACACATCTTTACACAATAAGCACATTTTTGGTGTGCAGTTATGATTTGACAGCAAGTACGCCTTAGCACCCAAGATAGATCAAAACAAACAAAATTTCCACCAAAAGCCCTACTTTCAAAAGTTACCTCTAGGAGACCAATGATATAATAATGGTTGAAAAATATTATTTGCAACCTGTGGTTTTTGATTTAAAGAAAAAAACAATTTTCAAACTAGATCTGTCTTTTTATGATACAAAACGGACATAAAATTCCCAGATTGCTTACTCTATACCTTAACAATTATGCTGCATACAGACAAGTAGGCAAACATACATAACTGAACATTTTTTGGTCAGTGGAGTAATAGGCTTCAGTAATCGCTCAGCCAACATTCTAATGGCTGCCAAATTTAAAACTTAAGGTAAACCATTGCAGCTGGACACTGCAGCATCCATGAGACTTTAACTTAGTCAAGGTACACTTTGCAGAGTTAACAATTCGGATAGAGCCAGCTGATAATTGGCTGAGTTCAAACTACACTAAAAATTACAGTACAGTGCAAAACCAAAAACTGTGTGACAGAGCCAAGTTTCAGGTCAGGGTTGCTGCAACCAAACAGACACAACTAGCTAGGCTACAAGGAAGGCTTGGAGAAGCAACAAATTCATTTGCAGATAGACAACTAAAATTGTCGTTCATTTACATGAGCAATGGTGAAGAATGTTAACATTCTCAGCCAGAAATGCATTGCATTCCACTAGTAAATACTACACATCAGCAAACAAGACATTCAGCACTGATATGATCACCAATTGAATACCAAAAATGATCATCAATAAACAATAGAACAGACAACATATGGTCTGTGGATTTCTTGTCTCAACTCTATCCTCGTTTCCTAAATGGAGATTCAGAACAAGAGCACCATAATTACTTGGGCTTTGCCATCCATGGGTCACAACAGCAGGGAAAACAATCAAATTGTGCATTATGACCACAGGTACAGACTAACATTTCATTCTAATTCTAGTCATTGCTACTTCCAAATTGTTCAAGAAATAAAAAAAAAACATGGACTGTTTCAGCAACATCATCTCTACAAGTACTCCTCACAAATTTATACCACCACTGATCGATCCTATGGAGAGATCAGCCTTTTAACAGGATAATGAATTGAACTCATTTTTGTATCGATTCATAATAGACAAGATGCATTCGCTTTTGAATTTCTCATGGAATTTGCCTACATGATCAATCAGCAGGCTGGGGCCCTTGCCACAAAACCCAAATTTGAAGCAGGCGGCACATTTTGGACATTTCAATAGTCTACCAAAATACCTTGAAACCACAGGCCTCCTCCCTAGCAGAGCTACATGCCGCTGATTCATTTTCACAATTCCTAGGCTCGTGTTACGATTGCCTTTGGCAAGAGCAGCACAAGAATTAATACCAAATTCTTGTTTCACCAAAACTTGCACGGCTGGTGACGAATATCTAAGATCACCATCACCACTCATCAACCTATCCCATGAACTTAAATTGACTTCACTTTCCTCTTCTACTTTGATGCTATCTTGAATAGACATCTGCAGGGACAAAAAATTGAAATTCAACACACTTTACTCTTGGTAACATGACATGCAGCATCAGAGACACTCAATACAAACTTCAGAGCTCAAGAATCCAGTGTGCCCATCAATGGTGCTCTGCATTGAGTAACAGTTGACTTGAGAATAACAGCCAGCACTTTCACTACAACTTGCAAAGGAAGCTCTGTTGTCAGCCACTTCAGAACCATCGTCGAGGTAACACACCTCCTCTTTAATGGAAAACTGAAATGAAATGAGAAAACAGGGGTAATAATAAGGTGCCCGAGTGACTTCACAACTACTTACACAATTACAAAAATACTTACACCACAACAGAGCGATGACTTTGAATTACCCCTCTGAGGACTGGGAGAGGGGTTGTGATCCTGCGTGACAGCTGCTACACTGATTTCTGATCCCTCCATTACAGATCACCATCGGGCACTCAGCACGACATCACTGCACCCATAGAAGAGCCTGGAGGTGGGGGTTGGGGAGGACAAAACATTAGACATTTCCAGCCAAGATTTCTTCACATGACACATCATCAATTATGATTTCCTTTTCCAGCAAGATAAATATTGAGACAAATAGTGCCCGCCCGGAGCAAGGCCTACTGAGGCATCATAACCTCAAGTCACTACAACATACCACCAACCCACAGTGTAATTATTATTACTGCTATTACTCGACAACCTTGAACACACTGACTGAACATTAGAATGCACAGCACAAATAATCTCTACGACACAGATAAGGTCAAATTACGTCACGATACTGTATTTTCGCTAGATGTGTTGTTGTTGTCGTTGCAGTTCACACTGCCCCCTTCACGATTCCAAAACACACCCTTCCACCTCTACATGCGTACCAGCACAACCGACTTTGGAAAGAAAAAAACACAACCACATTGATTTCTCAACATTATTATCGACAGACTTTCCTCCCTGCTTTTATTGCAAGAAGTTTTACTTGCAGATCTTTCGGGTTTTGGACCTAACCAAAATGGATCTTTCTTTCTACCTACCTTACGTGTCAGGCTGGCTGACCTGAACCCGCCTCACGTTGCGTAGAAATGTCTCCCAATTGTGTCTCCGTATTGTTCTCGCCGCCGTCTGCCGGGTGCTCCGCTCAAGATGCTGCCAGACGATTCCTGCGTGACGAAAGATAAGTTTGGATGCCCAGTTATTGAGGTCACAAAGGACAACCTCAAGGATTTTCCGGCTCTCATATCTTGGATCAGGCAGAGAGGTTATGGCAGAGACACCGGTCTTCTGAAGGTACACATCACGCACGCGTTTCTGAACAAATCTACTTCCTATGTGTAGAGTGTTAACAAGCAGTTCATTTAATCGTTGCCTTGACATTCTGTGTTCCCCAGCTGCACCTGTCACCTGCGGATAGGCGAGATGCGGCTTGCGTGAAGCAAGTTACCACACTCATGAAGAAGGCATTCAAAGAAAAAGAGTGGGATGATGATGGCAAGGCGTTCCGATTTGCCTACAGCCCGTCCGTCCAAATCGCTCACAGAGTGTCACCAGACCACCACCTCTATCAGTACTCAAAGGTGGAGTGCACGGATAAGGAGAGGAAACAGTTTGTCGAACACTCAGTGAAACCACTTTCTTACCGGAAGAGGGCCAACTGTTGGTAGGTTTCTTTTGGTAACCATTTTCAATCATAGTTTGGCAAGGAATTCTCTTCTGTATGCAGCCCTTTTCTTTGCACATTTCAGCTCACCTCATGTGGTGTCAGGAGACTTGGACCAACTGCGTAGACACATCTTTACCCATCTGGAAGAAAGTTCACCCAACCTGCGGCTTGCTGTTGATTCAGAAAAGACGGCTTCACCAACATTTCCTCCACCAGTATACGGGGACGGTATTGTGCTGGACAAGGAGGCCACAATCAGTCTGTCGGATGGCTTCTCGTTCTCCAGCGGACTTGACTCACTTTTGTCTCACCTGGATCAAAAGTATGATGGTATTGATTGTCCGTACTTCTATTCGGGAGAAACGCACAGTCTCTTCCCTTGGCATGTCGAAGATGGTGGACTTTACAGCATCAATTACAACTTTGCTGGAGCTCCGAAGTTTTGGTTGGTTTCAATAACAGACTACCCGTCTTAAACTTTTAGTTGGCTGCAAAATAATAATATGCTTTGGTTCACAGGTTAGGGATCTCTCCAGACTACTTTGGTTTAGTGGATAAAATTGCCAGTGGTATTCAACTTGACTTGTCACACAGTTCATGCAGGGCTCTCCTGGTTGATCACAAGGTGCTCGTGGCAGATCCTGAATACTTTAGGAATCAATTTCAAGTGCCTTACACGCAGGTTTGCACATGACTTCTGCTTGCCTTTCATTGCTGTGTGAATGTCAACAGTTCTTTTGGTAAACCTTTCCATTTTTTTTTGGTTTACAGGTAATTCAGGAACCAGGCGAATTCATTGTGACCTTACCATTTGGCCTACATGCTGGCTTCAACACGGGGAAAAATCTTGCTGTTGCTGCAAATTTTGCTGATGTTCCTTGGATTGAGTTGGGCATTTACACTCCTATATGTACTTGCAAGTAAGTATACTGCTTTTCTCTGATTAGCTCCATTATCACAGATACGAGTGAACCTGCATACATTGTCACATTCCTAACACATGTGTTTTCCACATTACAGTGAGGAACAGGTCCAACTTAATTTAAGTGGAATCATCAGAGAGTTTAGGCCGGATTTATTGGGGTTGTACTCAAGCGATGCTCCATTGGTGTATCCCAGAACTCATCCCAGAGAGGTCCGTTACCCACCACTTGTTGTGCAAGGGAGTCATGCTATAAGGACTGATGGTCCTCCAGAAGAAACTGGACATCCCTCACAGAAAGATAAAGGGAGGGTACGTCCTAGAAAGTACTTCAAAGCAACAGCAAGATTTAAAGATAGAATTCTGTATTGCCCCAATTGCCAACAGTCTTTCAAAGAGAATAAAATTGGCAGACTGACGGATCACATTAAGAAGCAGCATCCCAGTGAATGTGAGAAGCTCTTGCAGAAAGTGACCATCCTTTATCCTTCATGGAAGCCAAAAATGACCACAGGGTTGACCTGCAAGATTTGCAAGAAAGTCATACTAGGTGACAAAACTAACTTACGAGTTCACATATCAATCAGGCATCTCAAATAGCAAGTGTTGTTCCTGTACTCGATAGTGTGTTCTTGATTGGGATGAAAAGGTTGTGTTGGTGTATTACTGAGTCACCCAGGCATCAAGCAACACATAATTTTCATTCCACATAGTGCCAAGCATCTTCATCCTATCAGTAATGCAAAAATACGGGGTTGTATTACTGAGTTAACCAGGCAACCTCGCCTCAGCTTTTGTTATGCATGATTACTTTCCAACTGTATCCATTTTTTTATTTTACAAGAATGTGTAATAATTAAGCTTCATTTAACTGTTTCTACTTACTCTCTCAACTGAATTGAAAGTGTGGTTGTACTACTGTGTTTTCCAGGCAGCCATAAGCACCATTTCATGTCTCAATCTATTAGAGATGGTGTGGTTGCATTTGAGCGTGCATATTAATTACTCTACCTTCTTTGTGGAAGCATCAGATTCCTAGTCCAGTCTTTTTTATTGATAAACTTGGCCGTACTGCATATTGTGCTCAATTGTCAGTTGCGCAAAGTAGACAATGTTCATTAAATTTGTTATAAATCTAGAATGCAGATCTTGCTCAAGATTAATACGTTCACCTCAATTTCTTGTAATGGCATGAGGTCGACAGACAGGGTTTCAGTAAATAAGGTAATCAATACAATTGTGGTATTTTTATTTTAATGCAGCAACTTTCAGTTTTGAAAACACACAACATGTACAAATCTGACACTGCCCGGCATTGAAGAGAGAGCACTTTATCTAGCAACAGCACAACTGTCGCTGGGCGAGGGATCCAATACTGACATTCTCTTCTCCGTAGGTGCTACTGCAGGGTTGTGGATCTGCAAACATAAACATCACAAATTAAACTTCATTTCGCTTACATATAATTATTCCTCCTAAATAAGATGCAAGAATCATATGTAAGAGGTCCAAATGTACCACCACTGTGTCAACTAACCTCTACATATGACACCAGCCAGCGTCTACTTTCATTTGGCAATTAATGAGAGGCATCAGTGCTCCAGACAGGCGATGAAGCTTTGCAAATGGCTTCGCATCACGTACACAATGTCAGTTACAGAGGGTAACATTAC
>CANUEY010205952.1:0-37157 GCA_948099555.1 Croton setiger
TATATATATATATATATATATATATATATATATATATATATATATATATATATATATAATGTCAGAAACAGTACCCAAAATAAATAAATGAACAGGATATACCAGTATTATGCTATGAAATTTGGATTCTCTCTATCCCAAATTTTATTTTCACCCATTTTAATAATCTTATCTTACATAATGAAAACAATATGCAGGTATTGAAAAATCTCAAAAGGTGGAAGCATGATGATGAAGCTAGCTAAATGTTACCTTACTTGGCAAGAATGTCCAAAACCTTGGCTCAATGAGTGAGATATTATTATATTAGAGATAATAATGTAATGGGGAATATGGTCAATGTTGTTGACCATTGTAATGTTTCCTAAATTTTAAATAATCTCTGTCTATTTGCTCTTTTAACTTCTAAGAGTGTGGCTAAATTAATAAAAGAATCAAACTTACTGTTATCTTACGCACTAGTTATCTTATGCACTAATTTCATTGGTTTTGGTAAAATTTTTGGATCATTTAATTATGGTATTTGTGCATTCTATTCTTAAAATCTACTTGGGTATTTTATGCTGTAACAGTACGAATTTAATAAGGTAACAAGTTTTAAATATGGGAGGTTCTTGGAAGATGAAATAAATTAAAAGTGGTGGGGAAACAGATTACCCATAGTTTCATGTATTCAAGACAATGTGACCCACATTTTAGTATTCTGTAAGCAAAAGTATGGTCTGATATTTGATAAATTTTGGATTTTGTTGTTTGGCTTTTGTTAGCCTTGTCATTTAAGAGGTCCCTAGCTAAGCCACTCATATACCACAAAAATGCTTTTCTATGTCCAACTGAACTAAGCAATTCCTCATTTTTGTGCATTTTGTCTAATGATTAGTCACCAAACCACGTGAAATTATATAAATCAAAGGGCTCCGTATTAGTCCACTCAATGTAATCATCTTCCTATCTTTGAAAGTTTCATCCACTAGCTAATTATTATAACAGAAGATTCAGTTCTAGGCAAGTGGGTTGTGGTGGGGTGTGTTCATTTTTTCATCTAAATAATTCTTTATTATCTTAAATTTTAGTTTAATAATTGGATAATTATATTTATCCCTTTAACACTCAGTTATTTACTCATTCTATTCATAATAATTTCATGTTTTTTTGCCATTATTATTATTATCAAAGTAATGCAGACATTATTAGTTGTGCCAAGAAAGATCACATACTATTCCTGTCACATAATTAATATGGTCATAAATATTTGGAGGAAAGGTATAGAGTGGTAGATATGGTGCTATAAATGAGAGTTTTTAATGCAAAAAAAAAAAAAAAAAAGTTTAATTCTTTCCTTTTAGTTTCAGACCTAAATTTCAAGGTTGGAAATGGGAATTCTATTAATTAGGAGATTGGGAATTCAAAAAAATCAGCTTATTATGAAATTGTAAGGTTTACTTTTCATATGGGTCATATCCTTCATGTGATCATTAATTCCAATGTAAAATTTGAATGAATCCTAAGTATTAAATGACAACTTTAGTTTTTAATTCTAGGATGAAATGAAAGTTTTAGTTTTTTTATAATTGGGTGAAATGAAAGTTATAAAATTTATGCATATGCTCTCTAGCTAATGCACCTTAACAACTTCAGTATTGTCACCAACCAAACTAGTGGCCCAGCTAAGAGTTACTGTATTAATGTTATATTTGAATTTGATAATTATTGTATGATAGATATAATCAAGATTAGCTTCCAAAATAAGAAGAAATCATTATGACATTAGGATCTAATCATCATTAGCTTTTTGTCGCTTTAGCTGTGATATATATATATATATATATACACTACTAAAATATTTTAATTTTACTAAGTAAAGATGATGAATGTGAGATTGTTAATTAATTTTAAAAGGCCAAAGCTTCAAAGTCTGTGATTAAAATCATTTTGTTTGCATGGCCCACCTACTCTTTTCATTTTTTTAGCAAACAAGTTTTCTATGTATGACTTTCTTGGACTTGGGATAATTTGATTGATTGAGCCATGTTTAATTGCTCAACAGTTCATTTACAGGGTAAAATCTAACTTAATCATTCCATAATTTACGCAGAAAGTAAGCAAGGAAGGAATGTAATGATGGTCTTTTTAGAAGGAAAGAAAGAAAATTTCTTCCAGAAAAGACTTTCCTTTCTTTCTTCTGTATAGAGAGAGAGAGAGAGAGAGAGAGAAAAGAGAAGGGTTCGAGTTGGAGTAGTTAAGATTCTTCTCTGATATTCAAAGAAAAAAAAGAAAATGAAATGAAATAAACAAACAAAAATAATGCATTTGATCTACTTTTTCGAAATTTGTTAATTTTTATTTTTAATTTTTTCTTGTTTACTGGTTTTGTCCGTTTTGAGTTTATATTTGGATTCCCAACTTCATTCTTTCCTCCTCCTCCTCGATTCAAAGTTAAGAAAGACACAAAAGCATTTTACTTTCTTCCTTCCTTTCTTTCAAAGACTCCACTATCTATCTTCTTACTCATGGATCTTGCTTACTCTGCATAAAGTATCTAAAGCAAGAATAGATTTTTCCTTTTTTAGAACATAAAAATGGCAGCTGAGAAGCCTACAGCTAAGGGTCAAGCATGGTTAGATGATTAGACCTATCTTTAATAATTAATTCTCCTTTTTCTTTATCAAAATCAAGATAATCGATATTAGGTTAATACTAATTCAAGGTTTTTTGCAGGTTTTGCACTACTGGATTACCTAGTGACATTGTTATAGAAGTTGAAGAAATGGCCTTTCATCTTCATAAGGTCAGCCTAATAATACCCAGAAAAAAAAAATTCTGCACAATGTTCTTGTCTTGTCTCTATCTTATGACCTAATATTAGTCTGTTCTTTGTTGGGTACTATGTTTTGATTCAGTTTCCATTGATGTCTAAAAGTCGAAAGCTTCATCAACTAATAACAGAGCAGGAAACAAATGAAACATCTACTGCAGGAAGAGGAGAAGAAGAAGAGAACGAACCTGAAGGAGATGAAATCGAGGAAGTTCACTGTCAGATTGCGCTTCCGGATTTTCCGGGCGGTTCCCAGACTTTTGAGATGGCTGCTAAGTTTTGCTACGGCGTTAAAGTCGATCTCAACTCTTCCACCGTCGGTCCTCTTCGTTGCGCCGGCGAGTTTCTGGAAATGACGGAAGAATATTCCGAAGACAATCTTATTTCCAAAACAGAACGGTATTTTTCCCAATCTGTACTCAAGAGTCTCAAGGAGTCAATCAAGGCGTTGAAATCATGTGAGAAAGTTATGCCTCTTGCAGAGAGCTTAGGCATTACACAACGTTGCATTGATTCCATTGCCTCCAGAGCTTCCTCCGCTGATCCGGCTCTGTTTGGCTGGCCAGTTAGCGACGGAACTAATGAGAATAAAGCCACATCAAATCAAGCCTTATGGAATGGAATTGAATCCGCCGTGCGAAGAAAAGGAGGAGCTATCTCTGTTTCTACAGCCTCCGCCGCTGGCGGTGGTAGAGCCAGTAATGTCGACTCGTGGTTTGAACATTTGGCGTTGTTGAGTTTGCCTTCGTTTAAGCGACTAATTCTCGCCATGAAAGCGCGAGATCTAAGTCCAGAAATTATAGAGAGTTGTTTAATGTTGTATGCTAAGAAGTATATTCCAGGCATATCGACATTGAACAGGAAACCATCTTTGTCCTCCTCTATAGCTTCAGAGAGTGAACACAGAGAGGTTTTAGAGACTATAATTTCAAATCTTCCATTAGAAAAAAGCTCCAGATCCTCAACCACAACAAGGCTTCTTTTCGGTTTACTAAGAACAGCAAACATATTAAACGCTTCTGAATCGTGTCGTTCCACATTGGAAAAGAAGATCGGATCGCAATTAGAGCAAGCTACATTGGACGATCTGCTAATTCCAAGTTATTCATATCTTAACGAGACTTTATATGATGTTGATTGCTTGGAGAGAATCTTAGGATATTTTTTGGATGGACTCGAAGAGAGAAATGCAACTGGAATTGAAGCAGAGGACGACGATGAAGGTGAACAGAATGTGAGATCACCGACATTGATGCTCGTCGGGAAACTAATCGACGGTTATCTCGCCGAGATTGCATCGGACGCGAATCTGAAACCTGATAGATTCTACAATCTCGCAATCTCTTTGCCGGAACAAGCCAGGCTATACGACGACGGTCTATATAGAGCCGTCGACGTTTATCTGAAGGTAATTGTTAAGATTTTGTTATTTATGTACTCTTAATGAACGATAATAACTGTAATATTTTCATCTTGAAGGCTCATCCATGGATATCAGAATCAGAACGGGAAAAAATCTGTGCAGTAATGGACTGTCAAAAGCTCACATTAGAGGCTTGCACACACGCAGCACAGAACGAGCGGCTTCCGCTGCGAGCGGTGGTTCAAGTGTTATTTTTCGAGCAATTACAACTTCGACAAGCAATCGCCGGAACTTTAATAGCAGCGGAGACGGCGCCGCAGGAAGCAGCTAGATTGTCGGCAATAAGAAGAGAACAAGAAGAGATAGACGAAGGAACTATCTCGGCTATTACGGCGGCGACGGAGATACAGCCACAGGACAGTACGACGTGGCGAGCAGCAGTAAGGGAAAATCAGGTGCTACGACTAGACATGGATAGTATGAGGACGCGCGTCCATCAGCTAGAAAGAGAATGTTCAACGATGAAGAAAGCAATCGAGAAAATTGATAACGATGTGCCACGTGGATGGAGAGGGTCCATTACAAAAAAGTTTGGATGTAAATTCAAGACGCAAGTGTGTGATTCTCATGAACAAGCGGTTGTAAATGCTCGAAAAGGAAGGCAACATCATCACCAAGAATAGACCTTACCGTACGTAAGCAAAACTTTGTCGTTAAAATTAATTATTACTAGCAAAAAATATATATTCGGTTCGGTTGTCTCGTATGAGTTGACCAATTTATAAACAACCCACTGTGCAGACGAGTGTCCATGATTTATTATGCTGAGTACATGTAGTTTACTGCCACGTATTATGGTCTTAAAAAAATAAAAATAAATTTTTTTAATGGTGAGCAAAATAAATATATTTGATAGGCCAAAATTATACGACTTTTGAGGAAATTGGGGTTGAAAAAAGGCATATGTTAGTGGGGATTAATCAGTGCTGTTTCGTTATAAAGTTATAAAGTTTATGCAACATGAAAATTATGGAGGGACTGCACAAAATTTGCACTCTTTAAAAATTAAATGTAACCTTCAGTTAGAGGTGGCGGGTCGTGGTCCGCCGGGCCACGGTTTGGGGTGAGTTAAATTGTGATAGCCTGTTAACCGGTGGTTCGTCGACGAGCCGGTTAATCAGTGGTTCGAGAACGGTTCACGGTTTATAACGGTTACGGTTCGAAATTTCGTAACTTGAACCGATCCACCGACCGAACGGTTCTATTCCGGTTCTAGAATGAGTCGGACCGATTTTTCTACGGGTCTAGCAGGCCAATCCGGTCCATGGCCACCTCTACCTCCACTTATATAGAGAATAATTAACGTTAATTACTCTACATTTAAGAATAACTCATTTATAGTTAATCTAATCCATCTCTCTATTATTTATTTTCCATAGAATAATACACATTACAAAAATTAAATAGATAGTCTAATATTTTATTACCATATATTCTCATATGTACCGGAATATGTATAATGTGAAGATATTTTCTAATACCAAAATATGTGAGGATATTTTTTGTGTAGAACCATTTTTTAAACATAAAACGCATTCAATTTCATTATACTGCAATAATCTCTTTTAAATCTATAGTTTCAATATTTTGCTGTAAAATAAAAATATTACTTAAAAATTATATATATATATATATGTATGTATTGAATAAACTCAAATTTTTAATGAAAGTTCTTGGAATTCAATCTTGGAAAGAGCAGTTTTTTAGAAAAGGAAAATAATTCCAAATTTGTAGAAAAATTTTGATATTTATTTATTTGTTTAATCTTATGAATATTTATTAGTTTTATTCTTTAATATTAATATAATTTGAATTAAATAATGTTTGACCAATAAAAAACCCTGCGTTATTCCCATTGTAGAGTGTAAGTATTATTCTCAACTTTAAGCACAAAATGACGAAGCTTGAT
Organism: Croton setiger; assembly: GCA_948099555.1. Classification (NCBI taxonomy): domain Eukaryota; kingdom Viridiplantae; phylum Streptophyta; class Magnoliopsida; order Malpighiales; family Euphorbiaceae; genus Croton; species Croton setiger. The sequence continues at coordinate 6,148 of CANUEY010205952.1, forward strand.
CGGGACAAACGATCTCAAGCCGAAGACATTGACAGCCTTCTTGCTACTCAAAACTAGCTGATCAAGGAAGTTTTCCTTCAGAAGGAGAAGATTGAGCTGGTCAAGGTCGGCTACAAGGCGCTTAAGGTTGAGCTGGCTATTGTTCAAAAATAGGCGGAGGAAAAAGAGGATAAGGCCTCTTTATTGAAGAAGAAGGCTAAAAAATTTGAGAAGTTCATGAAAAAAGCTAAGGAGAAGTAAAAGGTGTTGGAATTTCAACTCAAAAGTGAGCGAGAGGCTCACGAGGTCAAGTGTCGGATCATTGAAGAAGAGATCGCTAACTTGAATGGTCATAGAGTTCTTCCAGGCAGATGTTAGGCGGTCTTCTTAACGAGCTTCGCCAAGACGTATTTGACAAGTGCAAAGAGTTGCAGTTGAGTGGTAGGCTGGTATTTGCCTTTATTTTGGACATCATGCCAACCTCACTTGTAGAAGATTCCACTGAGGTCAAGCATGAGGCCTCAGGAGAAGGTGGCAAGGGCACCAAGGATCAGGTGCCTAATGAAGTATTTTCAAATTATAATTAAACGTTGATTGGAATTTTAATTTTTATTTGGATTTCGTTATAAAAACGAAGCATTCGAGCCTATATTATGGGTCCATTTGAAAAATGTCATTTATGGAAAACATACACAATATCCTTGTTTATGTGTCATTTAATACCTAAACAACAAAGTATTTTCAAATTTGTCCTGTGACTCTCTAATAAAACTGCAATTATGGATAAACAATCTCACGTGTGGGACATACATAGATCTTGTCAAGCGAAGTCACGTGCAGTAATTAACGCGGGTGAAAATAACAGTCAACGGTCTGAAAAAACTCCATTACCGACCAATCCCTTCCATAATTACCGTTGTAATATCAATAATTATTTGAAAAAAAAAAGATTAATTAATTAATTTCTTGATTTTAACAATAATAAATATCCTAAAATTAAGGTCCCACCCTACACTCCTAAAATGGCTGTCCTCATCCATTGATGTACACAATAAGATCTATCCAAAAGATAAAGTGAAAAGGATCGCTGCATGTGCCGACGACCTTATACAAGCCCAACCCTGCGAATAATTCTGTAGAATTTTGATACTCTAGATCTGAGAAAAGTGAAACCCAAAAGATAATGAAAATGGATTACTTGAAAATGAGTACTGATGATGTTAAAGCTGATAAATTGATCGAATCTGATATGAATGAGCTTAAATTTGCTGCAAAACGACTTATCAATGATGCTACCAGACTCGGTGGTCTTGGATTTGGCACTTCTTTTCTCAAATGGGTTGCTTCTTTTGCTGCCATGTGAGTCCATTTCTCTCTTTTTATTCATATATTTCTTTTGGGTTTTTCTTCTGGGTGGATTATTGGGTGTTGGAAAGTAGCTTTCTTTTTTGAATTTATTATGCTGTTTGGTTGAAAGGAATCTGGAAAAGAAAAGAAAAGAAAGCGTGCTCTTCATATATTCTTTTTCTTTTGTATTGTATTATAGTGTTTTTCAGGATGTAATTACAGTAGTTTCTTTCTTTTTGTTCCTGTAGTCAATATTATATGTTGTCACCTTGATTTTCATCATGTTTCCTGTGAAGCAACTGTTTTGTTTAATCTAAATTTTGGGTTTTAATTAGTAAAAAAGAATGATAAAGATCCAATTGCAATGTGCTGATATAGTAAGTGATTGGATTCCTCTTTTACAGAAAGAACTTTGGTCCTGATTGAAAACAACTGATTCTTTTGTGAGGGATATACATTAAACTAAACAATAGTTTGTTTCCTGCAATGTTGTAAAAAGCCCAAAATTAATGATTGTAAAGTTTAAGAAATGAAAGGAAGAAAAGATTAGTTCTATATTCTTTAATATATTGTTCTTCTTGAATTCTGAGATTCAATAAAACAAATGGAAGAAGATGGTAAGTTTATGTTTCATTCTAATTGCTTTTGTTCTGGCCTTAGATTTAGACTTCGATTGTTTTTGGATTCTTGGTCCTATATTTAGCAAACTAGCCATTGCTTTACTTTGGATTAGATATGATTTGGGATTCGGAACTCTTTCTGCGTAATTTGTCAAGATATCATGTGCTACTGTCTCTGTTGCTGATGAATTTTGCAATGTGGTACTCTTTCTGCATAATTCGTCAAGATATCATGTAATGTTGTCTTTTTCGTGAATGAATTTCGCAATTTGGTGATATTCTTCAATGTACAATGCAGATATTTGCTGATATTGGATAGAACAAACTGGAGAACGAACATGCTGACTGGCCTTTTAATCCCCTACATTTTCTTTAGTCTTCCTCATGTAATATTCAACCTCTTGAGGTGATGTGACTGCCATCGATGATCAAGCTTGTAACCTCTGCATTTTCCTTTATCTTCTACTGAATATTTTGCTTTTTCTTTCTTGATTTATGTTTATGTATTCAGAGGTGAGGTTGGGAAATGGATTGCATTCGTTGCGGTAGTTCTTCGCCTTTTCTTTCCTAGACACTTCCCAGGTACATTTTCTATTTCGCTGCATCCATTGATTTTATATTTCAGTTTTCAGTTGAAATGTTACGTAAAGTTGCTTCCTTTATACTTCTTCCCCTGCATTTGAATGTCAGTATTTGTATTGCAAGAACCAGAAATTCCCGGTTACCATTGTGGCTAAGCAGTCTGTTGATTCAAAAAGACTACATTTGCTTAACCAACTACTGCCATTTTTGGTTATTACTGATGACAGATTGGCTGGAGATGCCGGGATCGCTGATTCTTCTTCTGGTTGTGGCACCCAACTTCTTCGCACACACGTTGAAAGACAGTTGGATTGGGGTCTTCATCTGCCTCTTAATCGCTTGTTACTTACTGCAAGAACATATCCGAGCATCTGGTGGATTCAGAAACTCTTTTACACAGCCTCATGGAATTTCGAACACTGTCGGCATTGTTCTGCTTATAGTTTACCCAATTTGGGCACTGGTGCTTCATTTCATCTAAAGCCATTATGGTAATTATCGATTATTATTTTCTTAATTTGGATTAGTGGAAATTGTTTTTCTGTTAAACTTGATTAGTGATTATGTCTGTTGAGTCTAAATTCATGTTCTTTTTTGAACAAAATTTAAATTTTTATGTACTTTATTGTAATTTTATGCGCCATAATAAATAAATCAAAGCCTTCTCTCACTCTCTTTTAAAGTTTATCAAAATTTCAATTACATATTATTTTTTATTTGTTATATGAGATTTTGACTGTCTAGGTGAGACTATTTTATCTATTAGTAAAATTTAATTTGAATTTTCGCACAAATTTTTCAAATAAATTTAAATTTCATTTTTTTTCAAAAAATTATAATAAAATGGGACAATTAGTAATACGGCATATTTATAGTTTATTTTAAAAAAAAAATTAGTACAAAAATTTAAAAATTAGTAAAATAACAAAAAAAAAAAGCTAACAATGCCAAAACTATCCCTCCTTAAAAAAATAAATTTAATTTTTATAAATAAAATACGGACAGCACAAAATAATGAATTAACATAGCCACTTCGAAGCTTCGGTGCCTCCTACCACCACCAACGACACGCGCCGGGCCAACATGTAGCTGACTTTCGGTCGAGTCTAGTGCCGCCAAGATCGCCTCCATGGGCCTTCGGTAGCCGCCGCATGCATTAGTCAAAGTCCGGCCAGCAATAAAACTCTAAAATCTGTAGAATATTCTGATGCAGATTTCCCCGCCTTCCGGATCTCCCATGCGGATTCAAGTGTCAAATGACTCATTTCGTTGAGAGCTTTCCGATTTGGTATGACACGATAAGTTTCGTCGCCGTTTTCAAGCGGACGATTTCGGCAAGTGGCAGAAAAATTCTAAAATCTGCAGAATTTTACGATGCGATGTTCACCACCTTCTAACAACCATATGGCACCGATCTCGGTATCAAATGACTCGTCTCATCGAGAGCTTTCCGATTTGGTATGGCACGGTAAGCCTCATTGTCGTTTTTCAGTGGACAATTTCCGGTAAATGGCGGTTTGAAGAAAGTAGTGGTTAGGAAATCTAAAGGTTGAGGAAGCTAAATGTGACAGAACTTGCCAGATTTCAATAGGATTCATTAACACAAATTCATTATGATTCATTACAATTTCTTTAAAGTTTACTACAATTTAATAAGTTTGATTACAATTCAGTAAGGTTTAAAACAAATTAATAAGCTTCATTACAAGTTCACTAAAATTCATTATATATCAATGTCCAATACAATATAGTAAGATTCATTATAATTCACTGAGATTCATTACAATACAGAAATTTTCAATACAATTCAATAAACCATCTTCATCTTTAACCTTTGGAAACCCTAGTCATTGTCGGTCACTGGAAATTGCAACGGTTCACTAAGGTTCATTATTAATAAATAAACTTGCTTCATCTTAAACCTCTAGAAACCCTAATCACTGTTAGTCACCAGAAAATTGCAACGGTGATGAAAATGCAACGGTAATGAAATTTGACAAATCATATATTATATGTAAACTTTTCTTTTTAATTTTTTTTATTTTTTAAAATTAAAAAAAAAAAGACATAAATATAAATTGACACAAAAAGTGTTAGTTTTTTATTAAAAAGTGAAAATTGTGTTATATAAATTAAAAAAAGGGTAGAAGGAAGCCCATTATACAATTAAGCCATGAGTAAACAAAGCCCACTATCAGATTAGGTTAAATAAAAGGGTATACAAGTAATTTAGGTAAAGGAACTAAACCCTAGTTCCAGCAACTTTTCGCCTATAAGAGCAAAGCAAAGCCTTCTGTAACTCTCAGTACTCTCTACTAACAATCTAACTATGGCGTTTTTTCTCTGATTCGATTTTTTTTTTCTTTTTATTTGATTTGATTTGATTTTGGGTTTCTCGATGATGAAGCAAAACAGATGACGAGTCTGATCTATTTCCATTCTTTCAATCGTGACGACAAATCGAGGCATTTGTCTGAGAGAAATCATTTCTTCTTTTCTTTTGTTTTAACAAATAAATTTTTTTTTGATTATTATTATTATTTTAATTTCTTATTTTTTATGTTCCTCCTACTCATTCTTAATCCCTGCAATTAATATTGTTTAAATGTTTTTTTTTAAAAAAAAAAATGGGATTTAATTCTATGAAAAATGTGAAATGCAGCTATGATGATATAAATTAATATCAAATACCCTTTTGTTTGAGAGGGTTAACCAATGATCTCTTTTCAAGCACTTTTGAGCTGCAATTCATGTTATTAATTATTTGGTTTATTTAATTTTTTTTATATATATTTATTTAAAAATAAAACTTATAATTAGAAGTTTATTTTTTTAATAATTTATTTAGAGTATTTTTATTATTGGAAAGATAATTTCTAACTCAAAATTGTAAATTTAGATAAATAGTAAACCAAATAGTTTATAAATGAATTATAATTTGAATATTTGAATTGAATTAAGTAATTTAATAGTTTTTTAATTGATGTTCGATTTAAATATGATTAATTGATGTTCGAGAAAACTGTGAATAACTAAAAAAATTTAATCTAATTCAAATATGAATTCAAATTTAAAAAATGCCAATAACTAAACAAATTTTTGAACTGAATTTATTACTGTTGTTTGTTTGTCGCCTTAATTGTAGAAATTATTTTTATTAAATTTTAAATAATAAAAATAGCTATATTTAATAATTTTAAAATTGGCTATGTTATATCCAACAACAGTTTATTTTACGTGTAGTTTGAATTTAAAAGAAAAAATGGCCTTTTGGCTTAGGTTTATTCTTCTTTGTAAGGGATTAAACTGAAACTTCTTCATGGAATTATGGTGCATTTTTGGGAACGGACCAAATAAATAATACCTATAAAACCGGGACAATATTTATACCATAACATGTGGGATTTCGTTTTTTTTATTTATTTTTCCAAAAATTAAATTGAAAATATTTTAATTCAAAATTGAGATGATTATTATTTTTAACAAAATAATTACTTGTGTTGCATTTGCAATTTTATTTTGTTTTAAACATAAAACAAACTAGCCACTTTTTTATATTTACTTGTTAAACTATCTGTAAACATGTCATAAACATTTAATATTTTAATTAATATTTAAGATGAAATTAAAAATCATAAAATTAATATGTAATTGAAAGTTAGATGACATAAACAATAAATAAATAAAATATAAATGTAACATATATATTTTATAAATATATTATTGCATTAAAATTTAAAATATTCATATTCAATTAATTGGGATTTTTTTTTTTGGGGGGGCTGAAACATATCATTGCAGAGAAAATACCAAGCAAGAATCAATTCCCTCCAAAATTAGGCAAACTTACATCAAAATAATTCTGAGGACTAAAGAATTGTGGAACAAAATGTGCCATATCCAAGAGAAACACCAAAGTACTAAAAAACATAGGATAAACAAAACATAAACGATTTATAAACCAAAATCTGGATAGATCTTATTACTAGATGATAGACTAGGGGTCTTGTACTAAGCAATAATCATAAGCAAGAGCAATTCTTGGTTTCCATTGCAATCACATCTAAACAATTATAGAACAAAATGTGAAATTACAATCACAAATTAGTCCCCAAGAAAGATCGGCCCGGTTTTTAACACATAATTATTATCATAATCATCATCATTATGCTCGGTTATTGGTTCAACCGGCGAAAGGAAATCAATTCAATGAAAGATAAAAAAAAAAACCCAAGAAATAGGGTTACAAAACTCAGTAAAATCAAAATTGAGTGAATTGGCAGTTTACTACTGCTTCCAAAGAACCTAACACTTATTATTCCAACGCGATGCCCCAAGAAACTAGAGTTCCTACGAGATCAGCTGGTTGATAAATTAAAAAGAAAAAAAGTTGCAGCTCAATGTTGAGGTATGGACCGCAACTTACTTGTGTCGATCGCTGAAAGGAAAATGTGTACAAAGTAACGGTAAATAGCTGCCAACTGATTTACAGCAACATTGATTCTGGATTCTCTATGTAGCCCTTGAATGCTTTTAACCATTCTGCACCAACCGCACCTGAAGACAACAATGTAATTGACGATGTCATTGTCATATGTCGGAAAAGTGCTAGATAATGGATAGGGTTCATGACGTAGGATGATGAATCAGATACTTACCATCAATAACACGATGGTCGCAGCTTAGAGTTACTGACATGAATGAAGCAAATTTGAATTCATCAGGAGCCAAACCGGGAATAACCCTCTTCTCAGCTGTACAAGGGGGAAGGTCACATTATCACAGAGGTGAGAAAATAGATTGGAAGAGGATAAGTTCAATGTGAAATTTTAAAACTATATTACAACTTACCGGAGCCGACTGCTAAAATGCCTGACTGAGGAGGATTAACAATGGCACAGAATTGCTTGATGCCAAAAGGCCCTCCCAAGTTTGATACGGTAAATGTGCCTCCCTGAAAATGGAAAAATGTTATCCGTATAAATTCAATTTTTTTTTAAAAAAAAAAAAAAAAATCCAGTTGCAAACTGGCTTGGAAATCTAATATTCACCTCATAATCTTCTGGTTTTAAACTATTTTCTTTGGCTTTTTGGGCCAAATGCTTGACCTCGTCGGCAATTTTAGATAAACCTTTCTTGTCTGCATCCTGCAATTTTTCAATTTTTTACGCCTTAAAATTCAAGTCAAACAAACATGAACCTTTATACAAAACATTGTTAATTTGGACAACTGCTCACCCTAACAACTGGGACATATAGTCCATTATCTGTCTGTACTGCTACATTAATATTGACATTATTATACCTGTATTACAGGCAAAGGAGGAATGAGAAGTTAACAGAAACATAATTATTCATAGCATCAATAAAAATGTGCACTTACTGGCGGATATAGTTATCAGTCCATGAACTATTGCATTGGGGAACCTTTTTAAGAGCCAGAGCAGCAGCCTGCAGTCAGTGTCGCTGAAAATTAGTCCACCGCCAATTTCAAATCATTAAAAAATTGTACAGGGATCTAATATATAGAGGCAGTGGCAGCTAATACGTTTGAAAGATAATGCTTTTTTTCCGCCCCGATTTCGTCAGGTACTCAGGTTTCTAAACATATGAACAAAATGTATACATGCCTGCAACGATATCTTCTATAACAAATATAATTAAGAAGAACTTGTATTGTTCAAATAGGTCAAACTGATTGTTTTTCAGGGATCAAGGCAATCCCTTTCAATACATAAGCACAATACATGCATTCCCTATATACTGTGTTCAGGCTCTGTTGTGGACAAATACAGAAAATATTCGTTACGCCAAGTTCATATTGCATATTACAACAAGTAATTTTCCAACAATCAATTAAAGAAGGTGGTAATACCTTGATCACAAGATCATTTACGGATATCCGTTTCCCACCTGAGGCCTCTTGTAATAAATTTAGTTTGCTTCGCAATCTGCACCCAACAAAGAATGGTTTAAATATCATAGAGAGAAAAAAAGAGAAAATTGAAATGCTACGAAAGGAAGGCAGAACCAAACCAATACTTACTCCATAAGTTTGTCCACACATGTATCCACGGTTAAATAATAGTGAGGAATAGTTTGCTTTGAGAACAATAAGCGTGAAGCTGTGACCTGTCCATGTCATATGAAAATTCAATTCATGAGACTTGAACAGTGAGAATGATTTATAATCATTATTCATATTCTATTGACACTGGAAATAGCATCAGCATTGAATGGTCATGGTTAGCAAGACTACAGAGAACTTCCTTGTTCACCAGGTAAGGCTTAATAAAGGTCATAAATTATTACCTTTCGAATTTGGGAGTGGGGAATGTCAACATAATCCAATGCAGCAGCTGTTGTGTCCTTGGCCTTAGGTGCTTTTTCAGAAACTTCCTTCCCACTTGAAGCTACAAAATATGGAAAATAACTCAGTAACCTCTGCTGTTATAATATAAGAAACATATAAATAAGAAGGAAAATCAAATAATGCTCATGATCCATGACCCACATTATTAAACCGGCATAAATATCAATCAAAACTACATTTGATCATAACAAATAGCAGAGTAATTATCGGACACAAAGGTAGCAATCATACCCAGGTAATCTTCAATATCAGCCTTTATAATGTGTCCATCAAGACCGGTTCCTTTAATGCTTGAGAGGGGTACCTATATTTGAGACACAATGTTACTGGGTACAGTCTTAAGATCAATATCCACATTTCATTACCGATGAACAGGAAAGATAATCATTGCTAACATTGTGTTCTTCAGCCAATCTTCTTGCAAGAGGGCTAGCAAAAATGCGATCTCCGGAAGGAGCTGCACTTGGCTTGGAAATCTTTGGTTCTGGTGAACCAACTGATTCCTCAACCACCTCCTTCTTAGGTGGGGGAGGTGGCGTAGTAGAAGGTTCTTCAGCTGCAGCAGCACCATCTGATGCTGAAGGACTATAATCCTTGAATTTAGCAATGTCACCCTCATCCTCAACAGTAATAGCAATAACCTGCATAAGAAGATAAGCGTCTTTAACAACAAAACCACTGACAAACACAAACTAGAGCATCCAAACTAAAACTCCTCATCATTTCCAGTGTGCAATTAGAAGAACATGAAAAGTGTGCTTTGGTACTCCATTTACTATATTTTTTTCTTACAAAAAATATAAAAACAAATAAAATGTTTAAGTGCAAGCATTTTTTCCTTAGCATCAGATGAAATCACTACCTCACCAACTTTAATTTCTTTTGATCCATCTTCCTTTACTATCTTTGCAAGGAAACCATCTTCCATGCATTCCATCTCAACTGTTGCTTTGTCCTTGTAAACGAAAGAGAGGGATTCAATATTCCATAATAAGGAGCAAAAACAAACCAGATTGCAACCAGTCACAACAAGTTTCGAACCTTACAGTTTCAACTTCACATAGCACATCACCAGGAGCAATTTTGTCACCCTCTTTCTTTAACCACCTTGCTATATTACCCTGAAATTTTGGAACAATCAATTAACATATCTAGCATGCAAATGGCATTTTTATAAGATGCAGAAAGGTCCATACTTCTGTCATTGTAGGTGAGAGAGAAGGCATTCCAATCTCTTGATGTGGAGGAAGGCCTGCAAAATATTTTGAAGAATTCCCCTCAGTCAATCAATTTACAACTTTTATATTTATATGTATTAATAAAATGGAAAAAACCAATTTTAAGAGGAAAAGGAATGCTATGATAATGCAAGCATTTAATGGATATTGCAAAAACAGCTGCTAGAATTTAGAGTACCTGAATCAGATGAAAATCCTCTCCAGGACTGGACCTGTGAACTGAATTGGGAAAAGGGAAAAAAAGGTAATGGAAGTCATTGAGAGAAAGAGAAAGAGAAATTAATTATGGGACATACCTAGTGAAGTCCTTCAAGAGTACAGGGGCAGCCATCAGATTTCCTACTTGCATTGTCATCCTAGAAGTATTCTTCTCATATGCACCAAATGATGATACCTACATTTGAGAAAAAAAAGGGATAAAGCGGAAGTAATAGTTGACCTAAGGTAATTGGAATACAGCACAAAACAAAAGGCTCAAGTTCAGGTCAGTTTAATATGCAGCACATAAGCAGACCACTGAAAATAGATTGGTAAAACTTACAGTAGTATTGGTTGCAGTACTAGAGAATCCCATTTTTTCTGCAGGCAAAAGGCCATAGCGACCAGCCTTCCCAACATCTGGAAACAATGAACTAATCTTATAGCAGTAGAAGAAAAAAAAAAAGGAAAATTAAGGATAATGAGCAATGAATTGCACATCTTAGATCAGAACAATGGATTTAATATTCAACTTTTTTCGTCTCAATTTAACACTCAAACCTTCGAGGGTGCAACTCTTTAATCCTACAAAAATTCACATTTATAAGTGTTGCTACATCTAAGAGCTCTTGAGATGCCTTATAAAGTAGTTTTCCTACTCCCTCTCTTCCTTCAAAAACTGATTAGATATTTCAATTTCTCTCACCACTCATCTCACCATAAGAAACAAGGAATTTATAATTCATTACCATAGAAAATACATTTCAAGAATAGAGCTAGGAGATTACACTTATATATATATTGATTGCTTGCTTAGAAACTTTTAGCCACCAAATGAAGTTTGGTTTGATATTAGAATTAACCATCAACATTAGTTCAAGGGCTTTGTACTGAATACAATACTGACATTACGAAAGATATCTAGGCACGAGCACTTAATTCAGGTTATCAATCTACATTGCAGTTGTTTTAAGCATGCAAATCAATCGCCAGCCAGGCTTCAGAAACACAAAGCAGTAATAAACTAAAGAGTCAAATAATAAAACAAAACAAACAATGCGAATAGAGCTGATATTTTAATTTTCAATTTAAACAAAAGAAAATTTTGACACAATGAAATTGGTCGCAAGATCATTACTTACCGTCCCTTTTACTAGCTGAGAAACGAGTATCGTGTGAAAACCAGCGAACCAAACTAGCATGTTCATGCCGGAGCAAATTGGAAAACCTTTTCAACTGTAAAAAACCCCCCAAAATCAATAAAACTTAAAACAAACAACAAAAGCACTATACGATTTCACATAGCACTTGAATTATAGTTATATATTCAGTATTCTACAAATCACACATTAATAAAAATACTAAAAACTCTTCAGCTGAAATTTAAAAACGACAAAATCACCTAAAAGATTAAAACTACTACGACTTGTTGATTAATAAACTCTAAAAATGCAAATTAAAGGTGAAATCAAACTGAAAAGAACTAGAATGAAATTATCAGAAACAATAATCAATACAATAATCTCAATTATAGGATCGAAATTTCAATAAACAAAAATTCCACACTATTAATCGAAACAAATTGAAATCCACAATAAGAATCCAAGCATGACAGTACCTTTTCTGAGTGATTGATTGCACGAGATGAGTACGCCATGACTATCTGCCTTCAGCAAAATTATTCAACTAAATAAAAATATATCAAAAGGAAAAAAATGATGGAAGCAGAGAAAAAGAGTAAAAAGAGTTGTATTTATTTTTAGTTTCTTTTATAAGAGAAAATATTAGGAATTTTACTTCTCTAAATAAATTTTTGTTTATTATTAGTAGTTAAGGTTGATCACGGGGCAGGTTTCTTGATATCCGTCCACGGCCCATTGCTTAATTATATTACCCGCCCCGCTCTCTGCTTGGGTTGGGGTTTGCAGGGCAAACACCGGTTTTTCTGGTTTTTCATAATGATGTCCAAAAAATTAAAAAGAATAATTTTAAAAGTATTTTTCTAACTAGGGCTGTTCACGGACCGAGTTCGAGCCAAACCTTAAACCGAGCCGAATGGCCTGAAACCTGAATATCCTGTAAAATGGTGGACTGGACTGACCATTATTAAATTTTGGGACAAGGTAGGGTTGTTGTGGGTCGGGTCGAGGTCGTGTCATCAAAAGCAAAGCAAAAAAAAAAAAAAACACATTCATTTACCGTGTTTCAGCAATTTCCAACTTTAAACAAATTAAAATTAGGCTGCCATCTCAAACTTAAAACATGATGTTTCTGCCATATTTTAGTGATCTCATATCTCTGTCAACTCAAACTTAAAACTAATTGACCATATTAAGTTATTAACAAAAGTTATATGTCATTTAAAAGGAACAATCACAAAACACTATAAAAAGTCATGAGTTTTGATATGTATAAACATACCATCTAATATGAACATATGCTTTCTGATATATAACAACCAACTAATAAGAGTAAAGAAAACTGAAGTCATATGAGTTTTCATATGTATTAACGTACTATCCAATATAAACATATACTATCCGTTTTTATATTGAATACTCAACTCTCAAACAACAGTTTTAGGAGTAAATATTAAATAATACATAATCATCGTCAATTATATACACATAATAATCAAATAATAATTACTACATTATTCAATTACAATCTAGCATTTAACAGTTTGTCTAAAAATTCAAGATATTGCTGTCATTCAGGGTACTGGAATGCTAGCAATCGTGACAAAGCTGCCACAACTGAGGCCAAACAAAAAATCATGTGAACAAGCACATGGATTCCAAATGGGAATTTTGTACTCAGAACCATTCCCTCATACAAACTAGCATAAAGAAACTAATCAATTCAGGCTCAAAACAATCTAAACAACTAAGATCCTAAGATACTGAAACCAAACAGCAATGAAATTAAATAAAGAGAAAGCAAGAAATCAGTACCTAACGGAAGCGTTTCCTTTCGAAATTGGAAAGAGAACGCAGATCAGATCTGAGGGTACGCCGGCGGTGACTGAGCAGTGGTGGCGAAGAGAGAGGATCGAGGTTAGGAGGCAGCGTGGAAGCTGGATGAAGGTTAGAGTGGACACGGAAAGACAAAAAAAGGAAGACAGAAAGAATAAGGGGTGTTTCTGTGATTTTTAGATTATTAGTGTTATATTAAGTTTCAAGTGTTTACTTATAGTATTCATTAGTAGAATTTGATTCAAATTAAAATAGTATTCCTATAAGAATTGGATATGAATTTAATTAATTAATAATTAAAATAATATTTTTCATTAAAATATGATTTAAATATAATTAATTAATTATCATAAATAATTATATAAAAATAATTATACCCTTAATTATATAGATTTTATAAGACATTTTGCACGAAACCAAATAACCACCTCTTTACACATTTATGTAAACAAGACATTTTGCACGAAACCAAATAACCACCTCTTTACACATTAAAAAAGGCAATAAATATAAACATACAAAGCATAAATAGACTATATACAATTAACAGTAAGATAATTAAGATTTCAACCTTTTGTCTATCAATCATAAATGTATATGGCACTCCATTGTTGTCATCTCCTATGCAAGAATTAAGGTAGACAAGGCAATGGGCTGGGTTGGCCTGTTCAGTCCGCCTGGCCCAGCCCGCCAACAGTCCAGATGGGCCCGTCATTGAACTGGAACCAGTCGAACCGTGACCGGAACCGGTCGGTCGGCGGGGTTCAATGTTTTTTCGAATCGTAACCGTTATGAATCGTGAACCGTTGTCGAACTGTCCGAACCGTTTAATTGAACCGCACTCGAACCGTCGGTTAACCGGTCCGACCCGGCCCGTGACCACCTCTAAATTAAGGTATCTCAAAAAATACCTGCATGACTAAGCATTCTTAGCCTCTGCTACTCCCTAAGCTGCTATTTACTTACCACCACACTTAAAAAAAGAAAAAAGAAAAAGACTATACACTAACATTTCCATTAATTAAAACCTTGAGCCATGGGTAGAAGAAAGCCCATTATACAATTAGGCCATGAGTAAACAAAGCCCATTATCCAATTAGGTTAAAGAAGGGTATATAAGGCCATGAGTAAACAAAGCCCATTATCCAATTAGGTTAAAGAAGGGTATATAAGTAACATAATCTTGCTGTGGCTTTTTTATTTCCATTCTTTCAATTGAGGCATTTGTCAGAGAGAAATTTTTTTTTTTCTTTTTCTTAGATCAAAAGTTTTTTAATTAAAATTAATTATTTTGGTTTTTTGAAAATGAAATTTTGGAGAATATGATGATATTTATTTTAAATTCTTATATTTTATTTGATGATTCAACATTTCCGACTCATTCTAAATCTCTGATTTTAATATGACTAAATTGATTTATCGATTTTTGGGTTGATTCAATTTTTCAGTTACGCATCAGTTTTTTTATTTTATTTGATATGATGATAAAAATTATATAGAGAGGTTTAACCAATGATCTCTTGAGCTGCTCTTCTTAGTATTTTTATTTTATTTTTTTAAATATTTATAAATTTTTACCTAAAATTTTTAAATTATTTTGTTAGTGTTTTATTATTGGAAGGATAATTGCTATTATATATATATATATATATTAAAAAATAGCTGCTTAGTTGTAATTTAGATAAATAATAATGGTAATTATTTTTATTAAAATTTATATTATAAAAATAGTTTATGGACAAATTTCACCCTTTTCTAATAATAGTGGGAAAAACAAAATATTTTTTAATAACTTCAAAATTATGTACATCTTTTCTGAAAATTAAAGACATGATTAATCTTTTTAATGATAGAATAAGGTTTCATTTATTGAAATAAGGTGTAACAATTCCTCTAACCACCGTAGTTTCGAAGCGAGACCCGTAACTAATCCGGCCCGGTCCATAGCCATATCTCTATTCTGGCCTATTATCTCAATTTATTACAGCGTCGAGCTAATATTATGAAAGTTACATGTTCGTGCATGGACCATATTATGAAAGTTACATGTTCGTGCATGGACCATATTTTTTGTTGCATTTATTCTTCTTATCATATACTTTTCTGTATTAACCTCTTAAAATCACCATTTTCTTAAAACCTCTATGATTCCTCTAAATAACAGCTTAAATTTAGCAATTCTATACTTATAATTCCATTTCACTCTTGAAAATCTACTCCTTAATTGGTTGATGGGTTTGATTTGACTTTTGTATGAACTTAGAAAACAGAGTAATGATTTAGAGTGAGTTTCAAAATCTATAGAGAATGTGAGTAAAAAGGAAAAATATTTTTTGATTAAAGATAGTGGTGGCCACGGACTGGTTACGGATCGGGACTCACCCGACCATTAGTTGAGGTGAAACCGGAATCGGTCCGCTAAACCGTAAATCAAGTTTGAAGCCAATAGTGGGCCAGATTGAAATTGGAAAACAGTACACTAACATCATCCAAAACTGATCTAACTGGAGGAAAAGAATCTATATCCGACATCTTAAACTTGCCATGTGGCAAGTACCATAAACCATTACCATTAGCTTGAACCAACCAATAGGATCAAAAACCTTATCCTATCTCTTATCTTACTCTACTCACACCAAAGCCACCAAAAAATACTACTTGAACTTATTGCACAAAAACACTTTCTTTCATTGTTTCTTCACTTACTTTTATTTCCATTCATAATTAGCAAGAGCAAGAAACCATGGCTGCCTCACTACAGCCCGCTGCCACACTCATGCAACCCACCAAAGTGGGTGTTAGGTCTACTCAATCATTAAGATCTTCCCCAAATGTGTCTAAGGCTTTTGGGGTAGAGCCTTTTAATGGTAGAATTACTTGCTCTTTGCAATCTGATGTCAAGGATTTGGCTCAAAAGTGTTTTGATGCTACTAAGCTTGCTGGGTTTGCTCTTGCTACCTCTGCCCTCGTCGTTTCGGTATGATTTCTTAAATTTTGAGAATGTTCTATCTTTTTATGTACATTTTTGGTGGAAAATCCACATTGTTAGTGTTCTGGTATATGGGTATTGTTTAATTCCTAATTACTAGCTGAATTATGTAAGTATTTCAACAAGATGAGAGCCTGAAAGTAGATAAATTTTTATACTTGGCATATGGGTATTCTAAATTTGATAAGTTAGCTTATTTGGATGAAATGAAATCATTGGATCATTGATTAATTAGACCAAAGATTGATTTGTGATTAAGAGAAAAAATTAAGGGTTTTGATTTGTTTTAGGGAGCAAGTGCAGAAGGAGTACCCAAAAGGCTAACTTTTGATGAAATCCAAAGCAAGACATACTTAGAAGTAAAAGGAACAGGAACTGCAAATCAATGCCCAACAATAGAAGGTGGAGCAGACAAATTTGCATTCAAACCTGGCAAATACAATGCAAAGAAATTCTGTTTAGAACCAACTTCATTCACAGTGAAGGCAGAGGGAATAAACAAAAATGCCCCACCAGAATTCCAAAACACTAAGCTAATGACTCGATTAACTTACACACTTGATGAGATAGAAGGACCATTTGAAGTAGCCTCAGATGGTTCAGTGAAATTTGAAGAGAAAGATGGGATTGATTATGCTGCTGTAACAGTTCAATTACCCGGTGGCGAAAGGGTTCCATTCCTTTTCACCATCAAGCAATTAGTAGCCACAGGGAAGCCAGAGAGCTTCAGTGGAGAATTCCTTGTACCATCATACCGCGGCTCATCGTTTTTGGACCCAAAGGGTAGAGGTGGATCAACTGGGTATGATAATGCAGTTGCATTGCCTGCTGGTGGCAGAGGAGATGAGGAAGAACTTGCAAAGGAAAATATAAAAAATGCAGGATCTTCAACTGGGAAAATTACATTGAGTGTTACTGGAAGTAAGCCTGAAACTGGTGAAGTTATTGGAGTATTTGAAAGTGTTCAACCTTCTGATACTGATTTGGGAGCTAAGACACCTAAGGATGTTAAGATTCAGGGAGTTTGGTATGCTCAGCTTGAGTAATTGGTCCTTTTTCTGTATGAACATGAATAATAATTGGTATTATTATTTTCTTGGTTTAGATTTTAGTGCTAAGTGTGTTTAATCTTTTTCTTGGAGATGTTTAATCATAAATTATCATCTTGTATATCATATCATTTTGCTTGTTTCTAATAATGCTTAGAAAATCAACATTTTTTTTTTTTCAACAATGATTTGACGTGTAAGAAGTAGGGCTGAGTAAATCGGTTAACCGAACTTTGATCACCCTAATGATTTGATGTGCAAAAAGTAGGGCCGAGTAAATCGGTTAACCAAACTCTGCTCATCTCTAGCAAGAAACCATTTGTTTATGGAGTCTTTCTCAAAATATGTTTAGATCCGTTAATCACAATTTATTAAATTTATTAGTTTTGCAAAGAATTACATTAATTGTTTCATTAAGCATAAAATAAAAGTGTCATATTTTAATTTTTAATTTTTAAAAGTGTCATAATTATGTTGCTTACAAGTAATTTATATTTTTTTTTATTTTGAAAGAATTTTTTATTTCTCACAAATCAAATTATATATGTTATAGAATAGAATAGATAGATTGTTTTATTTTATATAACAGAAAAATAGGAGTTTTCTATGTTAACAAATTGAAACCAAACAAAAGAAATAAATTAATTTAGTAAAAAGAAATAATTATAATATTCCCTAATTCTAATCTTTTACAAATAATATTCTAATTATTAGATGGAAGGCCACTTTAGATGCAGGCCAAACGTGCCGTCCTTTTTATTTTATCAGTTTTCTTGCACGTGCGTACTCATTATTTATAATTTTAATTAATTTATATATTAATTCGAGTTTTCATAGAAGATTTTTTTATCGTCTTTAATAATTTTGACAACTCAAAAATAGATTTGCATCAATTCGGTGCTCATATGAGAACTATTTCTTCTATATAACTCACATCGTTACTATGCGGTGATCTTCTTAATATCAAACAAAGAAATAAAAATAAAATCTAAATCTTTGGACGAAATATTCGATTGAGTTTCTTATTATTTGAGGATTTTATTCCTCTCTTAAAACAGGTTTTAGTTTTGTCTAATATTTTTCCTTTTTTATATTTTTTACCCTTAATAAAAAAAATTTCTTCAATTTTACCCAAATCGAATGTTAAAGTTTGTAAAGTTAGATTGCAGTTTAAGAATAATATTAATGTATTAGTGATTACTTTCAGCATTGAAATCAAGATTCAAATTAAAATTTGACTTTTGTTTTGTCTTCATTTAGAAGAAAATTTCTAATTTTATTAAGTTTTTATTGATTAATGATACTTATAATCTAAGCACTCTTTTGGATAAAATTGTAATTATACTCACAAATTAAAATTTTGACATCATTTATATATATATTTCCAAGAATACCACATCTCATTTATTGCCTAATATATAAATATTTGAGGCAAAATTGTCAATTAATTTATTTAATGACTTTCCCCATCAAGAACCGGTGCCAGCCAAAGCTAAGGTCAGCAACCAAAACTGCCACTCGGCTAAATCATGGGCCCCACAAGTCCACGTAAGCAATTCCACCTCCACTACTCGTTTCATATACCCTTCTCCTCCATTTGGAATTTTAGAAAGAAGCCAAAGAATCAAGAAAACCCAAAAACCCAATCCCTTTCTTCTTCATCAATCATTATTTCTTTCTTATTTTCAGATTCCCTTGTTCTTCAGAAGATCAAAAACAAAAACCAAAGTTTCTTTCTTTTTCAACTGTGAAATCTGGGGTTTGTTTTTATTTTTGAATTGGAATTCGTTACTGTTTGGTTGATGAGAAAATTTACAGAAGAAAAAATGCAGTGTTGGACATGAAGAAGAAGAAAAGAAGATGGAAGAAGTGCCTGGAGCTATGGGTACAAGTGCTAGTTTGGCTTTAAGATTAGGCCAATCTTTTTTCTCCACTGCTTCTCTTCTGTTCATGTGTTTAGGCATTGACTTCTACAGTTATACTGCTTTCTGGTAATTAATTAACTCTTGATTTTCATAATTCTACTCTACTTTTTGTTCTTCAATCTTTAATTTTCAATACCCATATTTTTTTTGTCATTTTCAATTCTGGGTTCTTGTAATTCTACACAAATTCATGTTTTTTAATCCTTAAATTTCAAAACCCATTTACTTTTTTCTTTAATTTTCCCTTATTATTGATTAATTACCAATTATGACCTGTAATTAACTGATGATTAAAGTGTAAAGTTATGTTATTTTATTATTTATTTTATTTTATTTATTTCAGTTCATCTGTCACCGACACATTCTTTGTTGTGATCATGTTTATTATTTGGTAAATAGAATAATTCTTTTTGTATACTAAACTTCATTTTTAAGCAAGGAAGCTAAAAAAAACAGAATTTTTCAAATTATTCTTCTGTAATTATTGAAATTTTCCAACTGGGTTTGATGAAACCAAAGCTAGAATTTAATAATCTGGTTTCTGCATAATTTTTAATGATCATTCAATGATTGAACATGAACTTTACATAGCCATTTTTAATGATTTTCCTAATATTTTGTTCATTTTGTAATGATTTTTGAATGCAGCTATTTGGTGACTGTAATGGGTTTGGTAATTCCATGGAGCTTAACTCTGGTGATCGTTGATATATATTCTGTTTTTATTAAATGTTTGCCTCATCAACCCAGAATCCTGTCAGCCATTATTATTGGAGATTGGGTAAGTAGTAAAAAAAATTCCCCATTATAAATTTACTATAGACTCTCAATTTAATTTCGATCTCCAATTTTAAATCAACACATTTTGTGTACAAATTGTTTTGGGAATGTAATCGCATATCGATTAATATACTAAGTATGATTGAACGAGATATTCGCCCACAAATTGTTTTGGTAATGTAATCGCTTATCGATTAATAGTTTTGGTAATGTAATCGCATATCGATTAATAGTTTTGGTAATGTAATCGCATATCGATTAATATACTAAGTATGATTAAACGAGATATTCGCCCACAAATTGTTTTGGTAATGTAATCGCATACCGATTAATTTACTAAGTATGATTATTATTAATATTATTTTAAAAAAATTTTCAGGTATTATCATTTTTATCATTAGCAGCAGCATGTTCAACAGCAAGTGTTACAGATCTTCTTCTTGATGTTGGAAATTCATATTGTCCTGCAAAATTATGTACTAGATATCAATTGTCTGCTGCTATGGCTTTTTTGTCTTGGTTTCTGTCATTTGCTTCTTCTCTTTTTAATCTTTGGCTTCTTCCTTCTTTGTAAGTTACTTTTTGCGACCAAATGAGTAATTTTTGTTGCTAATGGTTACAACACATTTGTATAGTATAGTACTTACTAAATAGCTAAGTGGTAATTGTTCATAGCTAAATTTGAAATTACAGAATTGTTTCTTTTTTTCTATTTATTAAATTACAAATAAAATTCATCGGTTTGATCTTCTCGGTTTGGTATAGGTTTGATAAACAAAAAAATTTACAAAGAGAAAAACCGGTTTTCTAATAATCTTAATGAATAAGCTGAATTGACTATAAGATTCTGTTCGTTTAGTTTAATTTGGTTTGATTCAACTGATTACTCAACTCTAAATACCAATTTACATAACCGGAATTTTGTACCTATTTAGTTAAAACGTTCTTTCGTAAGTATTTTGTCACTTTACAAAACACAAACCCATGACCTAAATAATGATTTTCGTTTAGTTTAATTTGGTTTGGTTCAACTGATTGCTCAACCCTAGATACCAATTTAATCCTAAGAAACAAAATATCTAATCGTTCGAAGGGAAACAAATTATTTAGTCCTAAATTTATACAATATTAATATTGTCTCTGTATTTTGTAAAGGATTTGTACCTATTTAATTAAAACGATTTGTACCTATTTAGTTAAAACGTTCTTCTTTAAATATTCCGTTATTTTACAAAATACAAACCATGACCCAAATAATGATTTTCCCCAAGTATATTAAATAGAATAAGGAAAAAAATCAAGAAAAGAATATATATAAGAGTAATGAAGGCAATTGACTTTGGTGTTGGAGAAATGTAGGCCACAATAGGAGGAGAAAGTAAAGAAAAGCCTTTTCCATCTCTCAATGAGGGATTTTATTTTATTTTTAGTGCTAATTGATACCCTTAAAAAGATGGACACCAACTCAAATACCACTACATTAATCTAATCTAATTTCGATATGGGATTTTTAAAAAATTAATTTCAAAATAATTATTTGAAATTGGATAATAAAGAGAATTTTATTTTTTTAGGGTATTAAATTGAAAATTGACCTATTCCTTGTGAGTAAATCAAACATCAAAATCATTGATCCAACAAAAACCAAACTTCATTCACTATATTGGTTAATATAAAAAGGGGCCCACTTTAATAAAATAAAAAACAATAAATCATTAATTATTAATTAAAAGAAAAATAAAAGAGGAAAACGTGAAGGATTTTCAATCGTCATCTACTCATTTGGCATCATTTGAAGGATAATGAACACCCAATGGATGTCCTTTTGCAGTCAGCCAATTCTTGGATTCAACTACATGATCTCCCGTCGGGTTATACTTCAGCGAAAAATGTGATGGCTTTTGGGATCACAATAGGTCATTATAATTATATGCAGTTGAGGGCTCGTTTGGATTTAACAGTCCCGTTGAAGCGTCAGAAGAGGGTGGTTTCTACGCGTGGGGAGTTATCCTTCTGCAACTTCCGCTATGAGCATCTTCCTGTTTTTTGTTATCTTTGTGGCCGCTTGGACATTCGGACTTGAAAGCCTAGTATGACCGCTTGGACATTCGGACCTTCCTGGTGGTAAGATGACCTATAGGTTGGTGAATATGAGGTGGAACTTCGATTCCTACTTTGGACAGAACGTGCGACCCCCTGGGTGGGCAGTGGGCAGTCTGTTGGGTCGATTTTCAGGATGGCTTACAAGACTTTTTCTGTGAAATTCACCTTCAAGTTCCAAGGGATTCGATTGTTCTTCCTTGGGACGATCGAATCTGGGCTATCTCGCGGATGTTTATGCACGAGGAGAGCAATTGGCATAGGGCTCAGGAGGTTCCTCAAGGTGAGCCTTCGTTGCCCATTGTTTCTGTTCCAGCAGAACATCCTGACCCTGCACCGACTTTTGCATCTGGGTTAACAATCCATGGTAACAATGGTGTGGGCTTGGAAGGTGATGCTCATATGTTGGAGCAGGAAGGGGTTCTGGTTGTAGAGGACAATAAGAAGAGGTCCAAGAAATTAAAATCAGCGGTGATTGGTCCGGGAAGTGATGGGGCAGTTCCGTCCTTCGACTCTCGTGGTTGATAGGTCCAAGAGGGCCGGACCATACTGCTCAGTGAAGGGGTATTTTCGTTTGTTTTTCTTTTCACCATGGTGTGCATTGTTTTGCTGTTGCATGGTGAGGATGTACAGATGGTTTGTAGTTTGCTTTCGTACTCTTTATTTGGACTTTGATGGGCCTTATTATTATCTGGGCTTTCCCCAGTTAGATCAGGCCCAGGTTTATTTGTTCTCCAGCAATATCAGATGTTCAGTTTGTTCAAGAAAGTAGAAACGAAGTCCTGATTGCCATGGTCTTCCCTCTTAAATATTCGACCGTTGCTTTCCGCCTTAACCGCACTTTTACTTCAATCCACCAATTTGATTCGGAAAAAAATCACCAAACTCTTCTTTTTTTTCTTGCAAAATGCACATCCATAAAGGAATTGAAGCAAATCCACACCCAAATAATCGTTAATGGCCTTACTCATCGCAGTCTCACTATCAGCAAGTTAATCTCTTTCTGTGCTATTACCGATACACGTTATCTCGACTACGCTCAGTTGATCTTTGATCAAATTACTAAACCCAATAAATTCATGTACAATACTCTAATAAGGGGTTATTCTAATAGCAATGATCCGATAAAGTCTATAATTTTGTATCGTCAAATGATTGATTCTGGTTTCTCTCCAAATGAATTTACTCTCCCTTTTGTACTCAAAGCTTGTGCATCAAAATTGGCATTTTTGGTATCTCTTATTGTTCATGGACATGCTCATAAATTTGGTTTGGGCTGTCATGTTTACGTGCAGAATGGTCTGATAAATGCCTTTGTGTCATGTGGGTTTATTCATTTTGCGCAGAAAGTGTTTGATTATATGTCTGAAAGAACTTTGGTTTCTTGGAATTTGATGATTGGTGGGTATGCAAAAATGGGTTTGTGGAAAGAAGTGTTTTTGTTGTTTAAAGACATGAGAGAAGATGGAATAAAGCCTAATAATATTACTTTAGTTAACTTGCTTACTGTGTGTTCGCACGACCGAAATATAGATTTGGGCAGGTTTGTGCATGTATATATAGAATTCAAAGGGATGGAAATAGATTTAATTGTGAAAAATTCACTTCTAGATATGTATGCTAAGTGTGGGGATTTACGATCAGCTGAAAGGCTTTTCGATCAAATGTCTGAGAAGAATGTAGTTTCTTGGACTTCTATGATTGGTGCATATGCTAAACATGGACTTATTGGTGTTGCACGGAAAATTTTTGACAGAATGCCGGTGAAGAACGTGGTCTCTTGGAATTCAATGCTTTCTTGTCATGTTCAAGCAGGTCAATGCACGGAAGCTCTAAGTCTTTTCCATGAGATGCATCAATTGGGAGTGATGCCTGATGAGACAACCTTGGTTTCTGTTCTTTCAGCCTGTAGTCATAGTGGCGATTTAGTCAGTGGTAAGAAAATTCATAGTTATATATGTGGTGCAAATGGTTTGAACAGTATTAATCTATGGAACTCAGTAATAGATATGTATGCGAAATGTGGTGCTCTTGGAATTGCTATAGATGTTTTTAACGAAATGCCGAGCAAGAATTTAGTTTCTTGGAATACAATTATTGGAGGGCTTGCATTACATGGCCGTGGATTGGAAGCAATCAAGCTCTTTGAAAAGATGCGAGCAGAAGGTATTTGTCCTGATGAGATAACTTTCACGGGATTGCTTTCTGCTTGTAGTCATAACGGCCTTGTAGATCAGGTCTAAAATATTTCTATGAAATGAGGTCTGTATATGGAATTGCACATGAAATTGAGCATTATGCATGCACGGTCGATCTTCTTGGGCGCAGAGGCCATTTCGACGAAGCTATGATGCTAATAAGAGCGATGCCAATGAAACCAGATATTGTGATTTGGGGTGCTTTACTCGGTGCTTGTCGAACATATGGGAATGTCTGGTTAGGGAAACAAATTCTAAAACAGTTATTGGAGTTGAATCCATACAGTTCAGGGGTTTACGTGCTTCTTTCGAACTTGTTTTCTGAATCCGGAAAATTGGAAAATATGAAGAAGATTAGAAAGCTAATGAATGCCAATGAAATCATCAAGTGCAGAGGAATTAGCTCAATTGAAATTGAGGGTTTTGTTCATCAATTCATGGTTGATGATAATAGGCTTGAAACTGCAACTAATCTGCATTCTCTGCTTAATCAATTGACTGATCATATGACATCAATTGGGTATTTCTGCAATTTCGAAACCGGATTTTCGAAATCACAGGACACTAATTTTTATCAACAGACTGCTACCAACTGGTAAGTACACTAACTCAAGCAAAATTGTTTATTGTTTTTCATAAAAATGACATTGAAGTATATATATCTTGAACTTGAAGTATGACTTGTTCTTGTAACTTTGCATTACGGATTCTGCTTATTTGCAAAATTATATATATATATATATATATATATATATATATATATATATATATATACTCCAAACAAACACACACAAATCTGACAGGAAAAGGAATATTATTGTATTTCTTGTTTAGTACTTAGAATGAACAAGTTCATGAACAATAAGACATTTATGAATCAATAATTGAAACCATTAATTACTTAATGTATAATCCGATAACTTGTCGAATCAAACACCTATCATCGAAATATTATCCATTTCCATCAATTTACTTATTTATTTATTTTTAATATTATATTTAATATTATTTATTGAAATATTATTTATTTATAATGTTATATTTAATAATGATTATAGATTTTGATTGTATTATGCCAAAATAACATCTTTGTATTTGGATCAAATTTATGATCTTTAACTTTTTATTTGAATATATTATAGGACATGTATCAAATAATGCAAGAAAATTTTTATATTCAAAGTACAAATTAAAGCAAAAAGACATAATTTTTTATATTTAATAATGTAATAGTTTTTTGCCCTATTTTTTTATTTATTTATTTTTTGTGAGAAAAGAAGTTCATTGTACTATTATAGAATAATGATTAATTGACATCTTAATAATGTAATTATAGCACCATAATTCATAGATTTTACATAATATAAAAAATATAAAATATTTAGTGGCATTAATGATTGATCATGTTATGTCTTAATAAATTAATTATTTAAAGATGGACCTACTATTATTAATTACAACTTTATAATAAACAAAAAATAAAATAATATATATCTTTTTTTAAATAGAGGAAGTTTCTTGGCAATGACAAAGGCTACCTTTATAGTGTAAGTCCATTATGAATTTAGTCAAAGATATTATTAGAAATATTGTCTACATAGAGAAAGACCTAAAAATCTAATTAATTTTTTTAAAGATTAATTAGAGTTTAATATAATTAATTAGAGTTTAATAATTTTTTTGATTATTAGGGTGTTTTTATGCTTGTGGTTAGGTTTTATCATTTGTTCTTGCCAACTATATATGTTTGTTCTTAACCCATCAATTGTGTAAAAAAATATTGTATAATTCGGATAGCTCTCTGTATTCGGTAGAAATCGATATTTTCGTGGAAAGTAAGATAAGCTGGATCACACTCTATTTTTAATTTAGTAATTTATTTAAATAATTAATAATTATTCAAATTTAAACTGTTTAAAATGATACTTAAATATTTAATTAACCATGGAACAAATAAATTGTATTTTTTAATTTTCAAATTGCTATAAGAATAGTCAACGTAAGTGGGAAAATGGAATAGTACATAATTAAAAATAATAATAATTATTATTTTGTTAAATCTTGTCTGGCCATTTTGCTATATAAACCATGATTAATAGTTTAATTTGGAATTAATTTGGATTTAAGGGAGGAATTGGAAGTACCATTGAAGCTTCAAAAAAAGGAATTTTAAATATGAAAAATCCAAATATTAATCAATTATTAATTTAATTATCATATAAAGCTTCAAATATATAAATTAATGAAAAAACAGATCTTTCTCCAGATAACCACGTGGAATTTTATTTAATTTTTTTTAAAGAATCTACAGACAACACATAAACACTATTGCTTTGCCTTGCCTCCTATTAATAATTATAATTATAATTATAATTATAATTAATAATAATTATATTTTAATATTTTAGTACAAATGTACAATGCATATGTACTAGTAGTAGTATTATTCTTTTACTTTAGGTTGAATTAAAATTAAAAAGCATGTGCTTTTTTTCAAGGTGCTTTTCTTCCTCCACACTTTTTGCTTTTTCTTTGTTTCAATTCTTGAAATTATTAGTTATGGTACATTATATATAATTGTGTCCCTTCTTAATTATATTATTAATTTATTTCTAACCATATAATATAATAATTCTCACTATTTAATAAATTTTGTAAAATTTTTATTTTAAAAAACAAGTGAATTTAAATATTTATTGTAAAATTAAAATAAGTTTGTAAATAATAATAACTATAATAATATTCTAAAAGAACAAAATAAGGGAAAAGACCATACTTTGTAAAAATAAAAACAAAGCAAGAAATAAAGGAATTATGGTTTGAACCTGAATCTGAACCAGACCAGACCAGACCAGACCAGACCAAACCAAACCCAACATGATCTGATTACGCCATCTTCTGTCTGTTTGTTGGGTACTGCTGCTTAATTTCCACGTGTTTTCCTATTCTCCGTTGCTCCGTGCTTTTCTGCCACGTTTCTTCTTCTTATTCCTTTTCTTTTATTGCCCTTCTCTTTACGCCTATTTTCATTTATTTATTCTAATTTTTTAAATTCGACTTTTATTATAATAAAATCAGAAATTATATAATTATTTTTTTATTCTTATGAGTTTGAATAATTTTATTTTTATTAGATTTTATTTATATTATAAAATGAAATATTTGATAAAGTATTAATTTTATTATTTAGTTTTCATATTTTTACATATTATATAATCTAATATATGTATTTTCACTGTTTTATTTTTAATTCTATATTATTTTATTTTGTTATTTGATCATTTTGTGATTTTAATAATTAAAGTGATTAGAAAAAAAGATTTAATGGTATCAATTATTTGATTAACATGATTTTCATACACACATTTTAATTCTTTTTAGTACAATGATTAATTAGATTGTGTATATATTTATATAGGTTATATATTACTTTCATGCAAAAAATATTACGAAAATTGAAATATATTATATTTTTTAAATTTATTTTAAAAACAATAAAGGAGTAAAAAAAATCACATTTAAAAAAAGTACATATTTGTAATTTAGTTGTAATGATTAGACTCTAATTAGCTTTATTTGACACTTTCCAACACTAATTACCTTCTAAAAATTTCGACATATTTTAAACGATTCTAAAAACTTAGTATTTCTAAATTAGATTAATTTTATATTTTTGTCATAATTTTTTTTATTTTGTTAATAAACTTTTATTTCAAGACATTTTGGAATATATATATTAAATTACTGATTTTATAACCTTAAATTTATTAAAATTATCTTTTTTTAATTAAAAAATTAATATATGTAATAATATAAAGAGGAATTATTTTAGTTTTTAATTAAAGAAATAATGATTAATTAAATTACTAATAATAGTTTAAACTGAAGAGTGGAAAAACATAAACAAACAAGTCCTTAAATGTGTAATTTTAGCTAAAATGGAGGGGTAAACATAAAAAAAGGACGACACTAAAACACACTATTACATACAATACAACCTGTCTCCAACAACTTACAGCCTGGCAACCTCTGCCCACTTATCAGTAACTGGTCCCACCCTACATTAAACGACAAATATGACGTGGCAACCAGGTACAAATTACGAGGCGCCTTCTTCTTCTTCTTCCTCCTCTATATATATACAAATCATTTTCTTCTTCTTTCTCAAGATCCAAATTTTCTGTAACAATTTTTTGTTTCTTAAAATTTTTTTACAGAACATAACCTAAATATTTTAACATTATTATTTAAAATCATTACCCAAACGAAAATGGGTATTTGTAATTCTTGCGAATCGACGCATGTTGCTACTGCTAAATTGATCCTTCAAGATGGAAGGTTACAAGAATTTTCATACCCGGTTAAGGTTTCTTATGTTTTACAAAAGAATCCGACGTATTTCATTTGCAACGCCGACGAAATGGAATTTGACGACGTCGTTTCAGCTGTAAACGACGACGAAGAGCTTCAACTTGGACAGTTGTATTTCGCTTTACCTTTAAGTCGGTTAAGGCACCCTTTACAACCAGAGGAAATGGCTGCATTGGCTGTTAAAGCAAGCTCCGCTTTAATGAAAAGTAATAATGGCAGCGGCGGTGGTGATAAATGTGGGTGTCGCCGGAAAACCGTGGCGCCGTTGGTGTTTTCCGGTGAGAGTGAAAAAAGCAGGTTACGTGGTTCTCCTGGGTCTGGCGGTGGTAGGAGGAGAGGTGGTCGTGGCGGTGTTAGTGACGGAAGAAGAAAGTTTACAGCAATGTTGAGTGCAATCCCTGAGTAAGGGTAGTTTAGGAAATGAAAAAAGGGTATGAGTGTAGATATTGTAATGATGAGGGTCAATTCTGAAAATTTCTCTGTAGGATTCTTATTAGTTATGTGATTAGGTGAGATTAATTTGGTTAATCACTTTGGCTATCACCCATTTTTGAGGGTTGTATTACAATTTTACCCCTGGATGAGTAGATGAGCTTATTATATTAAATTAAATTAAATATAATTGAGTACTTACTACATAATCTTTTTGTTTAATGTGCAATTATCATTCAAACATATCCAAATCATGAAAGCTCTTTTAGTTTTTTGCGTACGTTATTACACATTGCTTAAAAATAGGATTTTTTAAATACATAGGTTTTTTTTTATTTATTTATTTGTCTTATGTAATAAATATTGATTAGTTTACAATTGGGATATAATTAGTGTGGGTTTAAGGTGAAATTAGAGAAGAATTAATGATGAAAATTGTAATTAGTTGACGAAAGATTATTGCTAATAATATAAGTGCAATACTTACTGACTAGTGGGAAAGAAAAAACCTCCTATAGAAATCTATGGGAGTAAGTAATAGAATGGATTTTGACCCAAGCCAGCTATTCACTATTTGGTACAAAAGAGAATCCAAAGTTTTGCTTATGAAGGTGAAGTCAAATTACATAATTGACCATGGTTTACTTAGAATTGTCCGATTTTATCAATCGAATGAACCCTGACCAAATCGAGGTAGAATTGAAATTGTATGTGAACCGAATAGAACTGTGATGGTTTTTGTCTAGTTTCGATTCAATACTTT
This sequence comes from Croton setiger, assembly GCA_948099555.1. Classification (NCBI taxonomy): domain Eukaryota; kingdom Viridiplantae; phylum Streptophyta; class Magnoliopsida; order Malpighiales; family Euphorbiaceae; genus Croton; species Croton setiger. Next base: position 36,067 of record CANUEY010205952.1, read on the forward strand.
TTCAAATCTTTAAACCGTCAATTTTATGAATTGCTCGATGAACTCTACTGTAATTGTTCATGAATCGACTAGCGATTGAAGTTTCCAACGATCGATTTGGAAATGCTAGTAAACCAAGAATCTCCTACGAACTAACTATGGATGTTGAACCATATGTGAAATAACAACAATATGAAAATTGTGGATACCTAATTTTAGTAAAATTTACTTATTCATTATAAATATAATGATTGAAAGGGATATATTCTGAATGCAAGTTGGTAGACAATTTTAACCCACCTATTCAATAATGTAGATTTTCTTTTTTTATATGCTTCAATTGAATGTTGGGAAAATTTTCTTTTCTACCAAACAACAAAAAAGAAAATAAAAAAGGAGGCCCAAAATCAATGGAATCCCCCTCTAAACATTTCTTCCCATTTCCCCTTTTGTCTTAATATGTCCAAAACTTATAAATTTGTGATGTTTTTTTTTTTCCTCCCCTTTTTCATTTTCAATATGCACCACAGATTTTATGCAATTCAAATCAAACTATTTATGATTGAAATTATAATTATTTTTATAATTTAAACAAAGCCATTATAGTTTTGAATTCTGATTAATGGACCGTAAATCGACGAATTGAATACCAAATTTCATTTTTTATCTTTAAAACAACAAATTGAATTCGAGAATATTTTTATTCGACCCAATTAATTTCGAAATGTTTTCTAATATGGTGATCAAATCAAATATAGTAGAATATAATACATATTATTATTTATAAAATTAGTTTATGATTAATGAGCTTAAGTATGGATTTGATTCTTATATTCTAAATTAAACTCATTAAATTATTACAACAAAGACATCCCATCAAATACCAATTTTATATAACTTGTAATCTTTATATATCCAAATCCTTGGCTTGCATTACTTTTTAATTATTATTATTATTTTTTAAAAGTATTCTTTAAATTATTTAATAACTAATTATTTTGATTTGACAAATTTTAATGAAAATATTAATTAAAATTTAAAATATTTAATTCCAATTTGCTACAACAGTAGTATTTATGAATATTAATATCTTGGTTTTAGAGCCATTTAAT
>CANUEY010206104.1:0-18304 GCA_948099555.1 Croton setiger
ATATACATTCACTCTCCTTTTACTATTCATACAAATATCTACCCTTAAACAAATATATATCAAATCTACACTTTAAGGCAAATAAACCTATTTCTTTCTCATTTTCATTTTCTCAAATATCACCCTCCAAACCAAATCAACAAAAGCTACAAATTTGTTTTTCGCGTTAAAATAAATTGTAAATCATGTATATAAAATTTCGTAAAAATCGGAAACCGAAAATTTTCCATGGTTCGGTCGGTGCCTTAAACCGAACTGAAACCTCGACAATTTTGCGGAAATGAAACCGAATGACGTCGTTGTAAATTTTTGGTTCCAAAATCCTTTAAATTGCTTATGAAAACATTTAAAATCATATCAAAATCATTTGACGCGATTTCGGCGTTTTCCGATCGCGTAGGTTTTCGGACCTTACTTAGCTCCGTTTGCGTCTTCCGATGACAAACGAGCCTATAAGATTGCTTGAAATTCTTATTCAAATCATATATTATCATATTCAAAATATTTCCAAATCACTTACTTTAAAATATCGCGCGTTTCCGACATTTTTCGGTCGCACGAGCCAAAACCCTAATTGGCTCCGTTTATGTCTTTTGACGATAAACAAGCTTAAAACTACTCTTGTTTAACATTTTTATCTCATTTATTATCATTTCTCAATTTAATTATTTCATTTAAATGTCATATAGCATGTTTTTCTCTGATACATTTAAATAAAAATGCATGAAATGCGTGAAATGACGTCAAAAAGACGTATGCTTTGGTTAGGGATGTCACGGCTTCTGCACTACATGTTCTTCATTTAGGTTATATTTTGTACAGCTTCAGTGGAAGCCATGCATGCTGTTTCTGTTTTGCTTCCCTTTTGAGCCTACAATACTGCTTCTGTTGCCAACTCAGATTGCTGTTTATATGTCACATGTGTTTGTTTGAAGTATAGAAGTATGTTTAGGTTTCTGTTTTGTGGAATTAAGTTACAGGTTAGAGCCAGTTGTGAGAATTGCCAAATACATGTGCCCATATCCAGGCCTTGTGTAGTCTGATTTTTGTTTGTAATGTTGAGTCTGAACTTGCTGTTGCCATGGTAAGCTCTGTCCATCAATCTACAGGGCAAATGTTGCCCAGGTTTGTTGCTGTCATATTTGTTTATGTTTTCCAAGAAGAGTCCGAAATAAGTATGCATGCCTGTACCTACTATTGTTGTGTTGATCATAAGCAGACTATTTAGTGAATTTCTGATCAACTGAGTTGTTATGCTTGTTGCGCTGGTTATGTGGTTTAAGGCAGTTAGTTTGTGTTGAATCCCTACCTGTTGATTCTGTTGGATGTTGCCAGATTGCCTGCATTACATTTAAGTGTCCAGTTTGCTTTTGTTATGCATATTAGGCTACATGGGCAGATCTTATTCCCCGTTTACATTCCCTTTAAACTGCCATGTTATAGAAATATCAAGGACAACAGTTTGCATGAAATATTAGGACCAAGATTGTTTTGATTCCCACTTCAAATGTTGGTTTACATGTAAGCTGTTGTGATTGAATGAATATTATGGTCTGTTACCACTGCCATTTTCTGTTTGCTTTAAGCAAATGGAATTAATTTAGTCAAATTAATCTAAGAATGCATGAAAGAGACTGAGTTTAAAGGCTAGGGGCAGTTTTGTAAATTTGGTAAAATTGAGGTACCAAATCTGTAATTGTACAGAAACTGTTTCTAAATTCTGCTTTTGTCTGTTAAATCAATTGTGTGATGGATTTGGCATGAAATGGAGTTAATTTGGTTGTTTTTGCAATGAAAATGGGTTTGGGGGCAAAATTGTAATATTTCCAAACTTTGAGGATCAAAATGATAATTTTCCACTTTTAACCAAATTGACATTTTGGCATGTTTTGAACATTTGCAAACTGTTTTTTTATTGTTTTTGCAATAAAAAATAACTTTTAGGGCTGTTTTGTAATTTTGCAAAATATAGGGGCTAGAATGTATTTTCCATATTTTGCATTTAATTGTTAAATTAACATATTTTTTATGTTTTGTGTGTTGTTATGTGTTGTGTAAATGTTTTATGTGTCAAAATGACAATTCTCCCTCCCGGGGACCTGTTTGTAATTTTTGTAAAGTCTAAGGACTAAATTGTAATTTTTTGTAAATTGCCTTTAATTGTTAATTTTGAGCACCGGGATTTAATTTGGGATTAAATCGGGTAGAATGTAAATTCTAGAAATCGTTTGTAATTATTTTCTCCAGAAATCAGAGAAAGAATAATTAGAACTAAGGGCTGTTTATTATTCTGCAATTTAAATTTCCGCAATTTATTGCTTTCTAATTGTGATTTTTCAAACGACTTTAATCACCGATTTAGGAACATTGCTAGTTGCTTTTCAAAATAAATAAGTCTTAACTTTAAATTTTTGGAAAATCAAAATTGGTTTCAGAGGCCAGTAAATCCGGGCGTTAGTCGAAATGAAATTTCGGCTAACGTACTCTACCCGCTTACCTGGAATTTCTGGTTCGGATTTTGACTTATCCAAATAAATAAACGGAGTCAAATCTTTTTGGTTTTCTAAAAACCGGTTCCCGAAATGGGTGGCGACTCAAAACAATTTTAAGACCGACAAGCTCGGCACCGAAACCCAAAAAAGCGTTTATCACCTGTTTTCCAATTTCGTAAATGAAATTTTGTAACCTTTCTCTGTGCTCCCCGAAACGAGCCGGGCGAGGGCCGACCCATTGGCGGTTTTCGGTGAAAACCGGGCCGTCAACACTTTGGTCAAGGCATAAACACGTGTTTGCACAGGAGCATGAAGTAGTATACTGTGTAGTTGCTCTGCCTATGCCACCCCTAACATGGGTTGGTTGACCTCTGCCTCTGCCTCTGCCTCTGCCTCTACCTCTGCCATAACCAAACTCAACCCCACTAGCTCCGGTGTTCTATACTAATGCCTCTGATGTCGCCTGATCCAGTTCTTTTTTTAGGACATTCATTGAAGAAATGCTCCTGCTCAGCACAATAGTAGCATCCCCCAATAAGTCGTCAACATTCACTCTAGTGGTGTCTCCCACAATGTGCACATAAAGGCTTTGGTTGTGACTGGCTCTAACCTCTGCCAACACTACTATAAGTGTGACACCCCAACCCAGCCTACGTCGTTTTTGACGTCATTTCATGCATAATATGCATTTTCATTTAAAAAGCATCATATTAAGTTGAATAAATGATTTGATTATGAAATATATGATTTGAATATGTTAAGCAATGAAAATATGAAACCAAGTTATGTTTTAAGCTCGTTTACAGTCAGTAGACGTAAACGAGGCCCGATTATGGTTTTTGGCTCGCGCGAACGATAAAACGTCGGAAACGCAGAAAATTTAAAGTAAATGAATTTGGCATTTTATGATATGATTATTTATAAGATTTTAAGAGTTTTGGAACCCTAAAACTACGATGACGTCGTATGGTTTCAGTTCCCTAAATATCGTCGAGGTTTCGGAGTCGATTTCAGCCGCAGACCGAACTGCGAATAATTTTCGGTTTTCGATTTCGACGAAACTTTAAACATATGTTATTATTATTATTTTGAGACTAAAAAAAACTGAAATCAGGAATTGGAAGTGAAAACTGGCAGAAACAAAGAAAAGTTAGGTTTGGAAGAAATGAGAAAAGTTTAAGTTAGACATTTTTGTTTAAAGTGAAAGATTAAGGTAAAATCAAGTAGGAGGTGGAAAGGAATGCATTTGGTTCTGTTCCAGGGATAACTTAAGGCCTAAATGAAGAGGTGGAAGAGACAAGAATAGAAAGAGAAAATGAGCAAAAACAAAAAAAAAGAGAAAAGAAGAGGAAATCTTCAGTTTAATACCTTTAGTATGTTCCTAAGATTTATAGGAGAACGTTAAAGGTGATAGAAAGGGAAGAGAGTGGCTGGAAAACGAAGGAGAAGCAAAACATAGTAGAGAGAAACTATTTTTGGGTTCAGAAACAGTGGTGAGGAAGCAACTTTGAGAGGAAATATCTTAGAGTCTAGCGTGCATGGGGAAATTGCGGCCTAAGGGATCGATAGAGGGGGGTGTAGAGGAAGAGAATAATAGTCGTAGTTCACCGGAAAGCCACCGGAGGTGGACGGACAAACTACTGGAAGTTGGTTGGAGGTCAATGGAAATCGGGCAACAGAAGAGTTTCTGAGGTTGAAGAAAATCAAAACGGCAGAAGGTACCTGCGTTTTGATTTAAAAGGGCACGGATCAAAACGACAGAGGAGTCTGCGTTTTGATCATTAGGATCGGCGTCAAAACGGCAGAGGAGTCTGAGTTATGATGGAAAATAGCGCTTCCAGCACCTGAATTTTGGTAAAATCCCATTTTGACCCCTAAACTTTACTATCGTGTGTAGTTTAGCCCTTCTAGGCAATTTTGCAATTATTTTTCATTATTTTTTGGTCCTTTTATTTCTGTTATTTATGTTTTGACCCAGAAACTTTTAAAAATTATATTTTTGACCCTTCTTACCTAATTTGAGCGTTTTGAATTCGTTTTTTACCTCAGAATTTAATTTTAATGTCGTTTTTGGCCCGAAAATCTTAGAATAAATATTTTGTTGAATCTTTTTGATTCAAATTGAATTTATTTTATTTATTTGGTTTGATTAATAATTAAATCAACTTTGATAATTATAATTAATATATGATAAATAGAGTTTGATAATTATTTTAAAAGTGTTATTAAATGATTTTAAAATAGAAATTTGTATGAATTGAGTTTAAATTCAAGGAAAATAATGTGGATTAATTTTGAAACTCAATTATTTCAGAGAATTAAATATTTAATCAAGCATCATAACACATGTGGATTATTTGTTTGATAAATTGAATATTTTTGCTATGTTATGCATTATAGGAGCATCGAGTTCTAGAGCGGGGCGGGGTAAACAACTCGAGACCCAACCTAGCTCACAGCAGTAAGGTAAGTGTAAACACACTTACTTATATGTCTGATTGTGATATTGTGAATTGTTATTATATGCTATAATTGAATTGTTTGAACCGGTATTGAAGCCCGGTCACTTGCTATATATGAAATTGCTATTATATGATTATATTAAACTATTTGGACCGATACTGAAGCTCGATCAAATTGTGTGAATATTGATAAATGATGTTTTTTATTCCTGAGTCGGTACTGAAATCCGACCAGCTTACTTATTATGAATTGTTCATTGATATATATGTTGTTTGGACCGAAGCTCGGTCATTGGATTATATGAAATATGATTATATGAGATATATGCTATGTAAATGCATTTCCACAGGACTTACATAAGGCCGTTGTAATCATCGTAGCCAGTGTTTGCAAATTTTACAAAAGAAACCTACGGTTTCTATATGATTTAACAGATGGACCTAGGAGTCATATTATGTTATAGGGATGATCATCAGAGCTTTATAAGCTACATGTTGATCTTCGGATCACTACATGTATATGAAATGACCGACGAATCATTCCGGTCTATATGTTACTGGCCAGCTATGGATACTTTTTCTGTGAAATTCCTGGGGCAACACTTGGCCGATGAGTCACAACGAAAGCAAATGGAATAACATGTCACGATGCATCTCATGATATAGTTATGAATTTAAATGATGATTATGACCTGAAACTATGCTGTTCTGTTATGTTTTGATAAACTGACTTATATGATTGTTTAATTTCTTTAGTTACACTTGCTGAGTATGCGACTTATCAAAATCGCAAATTGTGTTTTCAGGTCTACAGTCTGAGTGAAGTTTGACACTTCACTAGCCTTTGCACATGTCGGTACAGTTGAAGCCTAGGCCTCTCTCCCTCCTACCACGTCATATAGTATATGTTGCATATAGTTTTGGTTTATATGATCATTTTGCTTAGCATATTGATATTTTTGGTATGTAAATAATGAATTGGCACAGTCAATATGTTTAAAGGTATATAGTATTGCTTTTGGCATGTAAAAGACAAACGGTAGGGTTATTTTGGGTTCGTTGTCAATAGTTTCGTATATCTCATTTTGTTATATGTAAATTATGGTCTGTAATTTGTTAAGTTTGATAACGATTTGTTGTTTATTGATTATAGTTATGGTTAATGTTTAACTTGATTAAGATTAACTAATATGTTATAAAAAATGGTATGTTTTATGACGTATAGATGTAAGTATGGTTGTTACAATAAGACTGTGGATTACCCTCTTGATACCCTAACTATGAACCACCCTAATATCCCGATACCCTACCTCGGAAGAAGACTGAGTCGGTGGTCGATAGTTTTGACGCTTACTGGAACTACTCGCATCCTCTGCCTGTGAGGTGCTCTCTTTCTTCTGTTTCGAAATAAATTGGGGTCTTTCCTTGTATAAACGTTCCACTCTAATAACAGCAACTCTCAAATCAGAGTAGGTCTTCAGATCACCAAGTGTGATTCTAGCCCGTATGTCCCACTTCAGACCCTCCTAAAACCTTCTGTATTTGTCCCTCTCTGTAGATACCATATGACTAGCATAGTGTGATAACAGGGTAAACTTTACCTCATACTGTCCACACTCATGTCACCCTGTGTTAGGAGAAGGAAATTCTTATATTTCTGATCTTTGTATACCTCTGGCAAATACTTGTCCTTGAACTCAAAAACAAAATCCTCCTAAGTCAATACCGGAGGTTGACCAATGAGTTGGGAACTGTGTCCCACCAGTCATAAGCATTACCTTGGAGAAGTGATACAATATAATTAAACTTCTTCTCTGGTGTGCACCGCATCATGTAGAACACTCTATCTGTATGCTTAAGTCAAGTCTCGACTTCAGCAGGATTTATAGTGCTGAATAAATCTACAGCGCCCAACTTTCTGAGCTTATTGTAGTTTCTTCCTTTAATGACTAGTTCAGCACAAAGGGTATGTACTTGTGGCTTAAATAATTCTCCTATAGAATGTTTTGGGCCAGCTGAACCCTCTCCCCTCCGTGACTCATGATCATGCTTGATGTTTATATTTACATAAATGTGTCAATACCATGTGAATGTATTTAATATGATGCGTCAGACTATGCCTTGTAGGGTCTGATACTAAAAACTATAACAACCCTATACCTATATGCGTCATTAATAAAACAAATCCCATTTTTTTATTTTACGATAACATTTCATATGTCAATCACTGTAAAGTTAAACATAACAAGTCACAATGTTATAATTTACATAACATCCAGAATAACCTTAACATAACCAAACTAAACAAATAATGCAAAATGAGAGAGAGAGACCCTAGGCTTCAACTAACTGACCTGTGTAGAAAGATTGAGAAGTGCTACACTTCACACTATGAAAAATGATGTCGTCGGTTGCAATCAAGAACTTGAAATCATAAATTTGCAATTTTAATGAGTCGCATACTTAGCAAGTACAAACTAGAGTAAATTAAAAACAACAATAAATCACAATTTCATAATAATAACCAAAACACATTGATATGTATATGTTTATGTCGTATGATTCTATTTAATCATGTTCTGACCCATCAAGCCAATTACTGCCACAAGAATATCATATATCATATAACATATTGCTGGCCAGTAACAATATCCTATATGACCCGAAAGTCCATTTATTAATCATATATCGACTCGTAGGTCCCATCTATAAAATCATATACTGATGTGTGGGTCCCACCTATGAAATTTTGAAATATCGGTCAAGATGGTTACAACTCCTTTCTTTATCAAGTCCTGTATGAATGCATTTGTATGACATATGTATAATCATCACGATTTCCATTATAATCAATTGATCGGGCTTCAGTACCAATCCAAATAGTTAATTTTCATATAATCAATCTCAATAAAATCAATTGGTCAGACTTCAGTACCGACCCAAAAATTTTAATCAACATATAATCAACATCAATAAAATCAACTGGTCAGGCTTTAATACCGACCCAAATAGTTTAATCAACATATAATCAATAGCAATAAAATCAATTGATCAGACTTCAGCACCAATCCAAACAGTTTAAGTCAACCTATAATCAATTATTTCACAAGAATAATTCACTTCAATCATTATACTTAAAGTTTATACTTACTTTTCAAACAAAATCAAGACCAGGTCTCGAGTTGCTTTCTCTGCTCCTCTCTTATATTTGATGGTCCTATATAATTCAATATATAAATATTTAATTTTCTTCACTTATAGTTTATATAAAATAAAATGCATGATTTAACATTTATTATCTTTTTTCACATGAATAATATTTTTTAAAATACTTTTATTTCATTTGAATTTTAATTTTCAACATATGTTTACTATATTAAAATATTTAATAATGTCAATTTCAAACTAAATTTATTATATATTAATTATATTTAATAATATATTTCAAAATTTTAACTTAAATAATTAACCAATTAGTCCAATTCATAAAATAATTTAAAAATTAAACCAAAAGGAACTCAATTGAATGAGTTTTAAAGTTTTCTAGGGGTTTAATTCAAGTCTGGCAGTGAGTTCAATGGTTAATTTGCAATTTACAGAGTTCAGGCGGAGGAACCCAATTGCAAAGAATTAAAAGTTCTGCAGGACTCAATTGCAAGCTCTAGAACTTCAGGGACCAAAATAAAGTTTGCTATAACTTAAATCTGGAGGGACTAAAGTGAAAACAATTAAAAGTTTTCTAGAAGGTCTCAATTGCATAAAATTATAACTTTAAAGACCAATTTGTAATTTTACAAAATTCAGGTACCCAGGAGGGAAAATACCTCAAAACGCAGCAGAGACTGCCGTTTTGATCGTCTTCTTCCTGCGTCCAGCCTGTATAGGTTACTGTTCACAGAAAAGTAACCTCAGTGTTTTTCGGCGTCTTCTCCCTACTTCTCGGCCTCCTTTCAACGCCGACAACTTCCTAGACCTTAGCACAACCCTTCTCGATGGCCAAGGGCCCACCATGCACGGTGGTTCTCTATTTCTTCTCTCTTTTTTTTTTTTGGTTTCTTTCCCCCTTGTTTTGCTTTGCTTTTTGTTTCTTTCTGTTTCCAACTCCTCTCTCACTCTACTTTACTTTCTAATCTATTCTAGAGTACCTTCAGATGTCAAGGGATTGCTCAAACTCTTTTTCCTTTATTTTTTTTCTTTTCTTTTCTTTCTTCTCTATTTTTTCTTTGCTTCTGTCTCATACCACCTTCTATTTTCTCTCCCTTCTAACTTTGCTTTCTGCCTCTCACTTCACAATTCCAATTCCCAACTAACTCTAACCTTTTTTTTCTTTCACTTTTACTTTCCACCTCCTACTTCATTTTCTTCTTCTTCTTATCTCACTTATTTTTTTTGTTTTCTCTTCACTATATATATATATATATATATATATATATATATATATATATATATATATATATATATATATATATTAACAATATTAACTTAATCGGGTATGAAAATCGAGAGAGTGAGTGAAAAACAAGTAAAATAGAAGAAAACAAAAAAATAGAGCAGTGAGGAAGAAAGAAGAAAAAGAGAGAAAAGGGAAGGAAACCAGTGTGCATGAGTTACTTAGGGTTGTTGGGATAGCTTAAAGGAGTTTCTAAGAAGGATTTGGCGGCGAGAAATGGCTAAAAATCTGGCTGGAAAACAGGTACAGAAACTGGGCATCCCGCGCGGGCCTGAGGAAGAAGCAATCAAAACAACAGCACAGGCTGAATTTTGATGAAAATTTCCACTAAGTACCTAAAATTGGTAAAATTACATTTTGGCCCTTAAATTTTACAATTTAATGCAATTTATTCCTTCCGGCAAAGTTTTAATTGTTTTCAATTTAGTCCTGCCAGATTTAAAATCTGACAGATTTCATTTTGGTCCTCAAATTTTGGCGCATTTTCCGTTAAGCCCTCCAGAACTTAAACATTTTTTCAATTGGGTCCTTCCGCCCAAATTAACTTCTGATTATTATAATTTGACCCCTGAAGTTACTGTCTGACTTCAATTAAGTTCTTGGAAACTTTAAAAGTTATTCAATTGAGTCTTTTTTTATTTAAATTGAATTTATTTTTATAGATTGGACTAATTGATTAATAAATTGAGTTAGATAGTTATAGATATTGTTAAATATAATTAGTATATGATGAATTAAGTTTGAAAATTAATTTAAATAATATTTTCAATTATTTTTAATATAAAAAACATATGTTATAAGTTAAAATTCAAATGGAAATAAGATTATTTTATAATGGAATTAAGTTAATTGAAAAAAATAAATGTTTAATCATGCATCATGTCATATGTGAATTATTTGTACACTAGATTGAATATTTGTTACGTTAAATTATATAGGATTATCAAGTGTAGGAAGGGGACGAGGTAAACAACCCGAGACCCAACCTTGAGTTTGACCGAGAGGTAAGTATAAACTTACTTGTTCTATTTGTGAAAATGAATTATTTATAAAGTGATGAATTACGTTGAAATGAAACTGTTTAGACCAGTATTAAAGCCCGGTCAACTGATTTATGTGATATTGATTATAAATAATGTTTAAACTGTTTGGATCTGTACTGAAACTCGATCAATTGAGTTATTTGTTTTGAATATATGATAATTGAACTGTTTGAAGCCTGGTCATTTGAAATCATCGGTAATTGATTATATGTGATTTGATTAGTGAGTCGGTACTGAAATCTAACCAATTGACTTATTGAGATTTATTATTTAATATATACTTGTCTGGACCGGTACTGAAGCCAGGTCATTGGAATATTATGATAAATTTATGTATGTTATACATGTGCATTCATACAAGACCTAATAAAGGCAATTGTGACCATCTTGACTAGTATTTACAAATTTCATAGATGAGACCTATAAGTCTCTATATGATTTGACAGATGGACCTTCAGGTCAATATATGATTACAGATGGACCTTCAGGTCATTATATGATTACAGATGACCTTTGGGTCATTATATGAATATGAAATGGACCTATGAAACATTCAGGTCTATGTTACTGGCCGGCCATGTGTTATTTGTTATGTGAAATTCTCGTGGCAGTACTTGGCTTGATGGGTCACAACGAATTTAAATAAAATTATATATCATTTGCATTTGTATATTGCTATGTTTTAACTGTTAATATGAGAATATGATATATGGAGTTTTAATTGATATTATGATAATATGATTTATAATTTGTTTTTGAATTGTTTAGTTTATACTTGCTGAGTATGCAACTCATCAAAATCGCAATTTACGTTTTTAGGTTAGCAACTAACTGTCAGTCCCTTTAAGTGAGGTGTAGTACTTTACCACCATCTTCACAGGTCGGTTCAGTTGAAATCTAGACATCTCTCCCTCATACTGCATCATATGTATAATTATCATATAGATTTTGGTTTTAGATGTTTTGTAATTGATAACATTATGTTTTGGCATTTAAATTATAACAGTATAGTTATTTGGTTTGTGTTATAGTACTTGTTTTGTAAAATTAACGAGTTATGTAAATACGGTTTGTAATTAATTATGTTTTAGAAAAAATGGCTTGTTTTTATGACGTATAGATGTAGGTTAGGTTGTTGCAGGTACCGACTCAAGTACCTCGACGATGCCGAAAACAAAATTTACGATATCGTTGTAAAAATCAAATTTCGACTTTAATCACATTTATTTTCCTTTTATTTCATATTTCATAAAATATTTTTTTAAATAATTGGTGCAATAGACATTTTAATTGGTACCCTAGCAGACCCACCTTTACATGTGGGAATTATGTGGGAATTATTTATAAGTCTTAAATAATTCATATATTTCAATTTAAATTATAAAAGTGGAGAATAGAATAGAACAATTTCTTAATGGCTAGAAATCAGAGCATCATTCCGACATTCCGACCTTTGCTCATTTATACACAAATTTCAGTTAATTATAATCATGAAAAAATGTAAAACACAAGCAAATATCCGACCTTATCTTATTTTTAGAACATAAAATCGAAGATTCAAGAGTGAAAGAAAGATGAATTACTTGCTGCTCAGCTGGATTGCTCCTCCTTCAGTTTTTTTTTTTTCTTTTTTTCTTTTTTATGGTTTGGTATTCTAGGAAAGTGGCATGGTGACCGGATGAACACTGCTGGAATGGTAGCAGAGAAGATGGAGAATGCAAGAGGGACACTAGAGGGAGAGAGAGATAGGTGTTTCATTTCGAATCTGATTTAAGAGCGACGCTGTGAGAGTGGTGGTCATAGGCCGGTTCGGCCTAGAAAAACTGGTATTTTTGGCCTGCCAGTTAAACGTAATGGGACCAGCTTCGAACCGGAACCGTAAAGCCTAGACCGGGAACCATAAGATGAGCGGTCCGATTCAAGTTCAAATATTTTTTAAACTGTGGTCTACTATGAATTAGAATCACCCGTGAACATCTAAAAAAACTTCCGGTTAACTGTCCGTGAACCGTCAGTTAATCAGCCCGGCTACGAACTGCCAATCCATTCTCGATTCTATTGTCCGCCGAATTATTGCCCGAACCTGGCCCAACCTAACCCATGACCATCGAGAGAAGAACACAGAAGACCCAACTTAGACGAATTTTTAAACCGTTTCAATCAATTATTCTCGAATCACGCATTTTAAACGTTTTGGGGCCGAATTGTGCGTTTAAAACGGGAAGCAAAGTTAAAACCAGATCTGCCCGTTTTAAAAGTAGAATACCTGTTCGGCCGAATTATTCGCGTTTAATTCGGGAAATTGCTAACAGAGGAATTGAAGAATTGAATTAGAGTGACAAATGGGTCTTGAAGAGTTTGAACCCATCTATGGTTCACCCAAAGTGGAATGGGCAAAAAATTCGATTCGCGGATCAGTTCCATTGCGTCGATTCTTGATTTACGTTTATGCTCCTGATTACTGTCATCTCAAACTTCATGTTTCTGATTTTCATTGTCATTCTTTCGAGGCCGTTAAATCGGTTATGCAGCTTGAAGACATGGTCAGTTTTAATTCCATATATTCAATTTCCATACCCATCTTTAATCTTTTCATGTTTGATTTGATAATACGCAGAGGGATTCTATTGGGGTTGGTGGCTCCTGGTCTGAATTTGTTGAATACCTCATTGCTTCTATCAAGTCTGAAGATGTAAAGCTTGTTTTGGATAAAAATTGCGACTCAGGTTCATTTGCATATCTGTATTTATTATTCTTCCATCTATTGAGTTTCAATTCATTTGCAATTATTTTCTGTGTTTTAGGTTTAGTATCTGCAAAATTAGTTGCTCAGAAATCAAAAGGATTGCCTGTGATTTCCATTTCGTTGACAAATCTTGTGGATTCTGCTGCAAATGATGTTATGGAGAATATATCTTTTGGGCTCTTCAATGCATTAAAAAGTATGCAGAATTTGAGAGTTGAAGGTTTCCTCCTTTTCTTTTACTTGAATTTATCATTATTATTTTCTCTTTTTCTCATCGTCCTTTTGTCTTTAGTAAAGTAAGACTCTCCGATTATCTAGTTTTTTTTGTTAGAACTTATGTTACTTTAGGAATTCAAGTAAGACGATGAACAATACCAGCAATTAGAGGTGCAAATGAGCCAACCCAAGCTAACTTTTTGAAAGCTTAGTTTCAGCTCAGACTTGCTCAATTTTGAATAAGCTCTAGCTTGATTCTATTAAAATGGTCCTTTGGCTTGACTTGCCTTCAACTTGGTTCATACTTTGCAATTCATCTAAAAGCTTAACTCAAGCCTCACTTATTAGCTTTTTTGCACCATTGGCAAGCTTGTGATCCTCTTTATTATTCATGCTCCTTAAAATTTTGTAAAAATGTGCAATGAAATTTTCTTTCAGAATTTTGCAAATTGCCATTTTCTTTTTACAAATAAATGCTCAAAGAAGATAAATAAAATATAGATTTCCTATTGCTAATTACTTGAGTAAGAGTCTCTACAACATGTAAAATCACCAGAAAAAAGGACACTATATGAATTATCAAAGAAGAGTTTATTACTGTTACTCAAGAATTTTATTGTAGACTGAACCTCTCGATGACCTCATGTTTCCAATTCTTGTTTCATTTTCTTTTTTTGGTTTTCTGTGCCTTGAATAGTTTCCCAATTGACTTTCCAACCATCTACGAAGAATTGTCATGAAAAATTTGCTTAATAATTATAACAAAATTCATATTATCTGTAATTACTCTAACATTATATAACTTATGGCTACAACCTCTAAACAATCTATTTGCTCTTTGTCGAGTGCTTGTTTCTTGCTTATCTTCCTCCTAATTTCAGTCAAGGAAACAGACGTTCGTGTCATCAGTTGCTGCTCCTTAAAGAAGACATATATGCATGCTCATACACACAAAGACATACATGAGTCTCTCTCATATTTAGACTTCTCCTTTAGAGATTGGAAACAATTTCACAGTAACTTTGTAGTTATTATCATTCGTTTTTGTTGTTAAAAAGTTAAAAATGTTCATAGAAATTGAACCCAAAAGAAAGTGAGGATTTGATTTTACATTATGAGCTTCTTCTGGTGCATTTGGCTTGCTATGTCTACTATATTGTTTTAGGATTTGATGGAAGCATATTCTTCCTGGAAATTAAATGGCAGTTTTTGTTTGATTTTGTTTCCAGATCAAGGGCATTCTTCGAAACTGACAAACCGGATATCAAATGAAAAGGTAACCTTGCTATTGCTTATCATAAACATGATATTCTTATGTATTTCTAAATGTTAAAGAATGTTTGCTGCTTCTTTTTTCCTGGTTATTGATCTATCCATTTGGTAGCACAATTTCAGCTTTTGCAATCTGGTATAATGTCTATGACTAAGAGCACTTACAATGGGATTGCTGGTATTAGGCCTCCTTTAGAATTCAGAATTCTATGCATTAACAGTTGATTGCACTTGAGAAGTTTTGAAGATTATGGTACTATTTCATTATTTTTTTTAGGTCTCTTGAACCTATGAAATTTTCTTTACCCTGAAGGAAATATCCTCTTTGAGTTTCCTTGCTTCTTTTTTAATACTTCAGTTTATGCCTTTGTTTCCAAATATAAGTGCATTTTCATTGGATATATTTTTGGGACCAAGGTTTTATTTCTCAATTAAAGTTGAGGCGGCAACTCTTTATTAACACATGACTTTTCAAAAACTACAGTGATAGTTGCTTCTTTTGTAAGTATCATGAATCCAAATGAGCATTTTGTTATGTTTAGCTGACCAAAGCCTGTTTTCAAGCTCCAAGTTACAATGATTTCCAAAGAATAAAAGATCTATTCTATAATGAACTGTTATACAATACAAGCATGCTGTTTGTGAAATCAATATTATAATTGGACCTATAATATTGAATCTTGTCAGGATAGCGGTGGAAGTATACAAAACCAAACTGAAAAGAGGCAGAAGTTTGACAAAATTAACTCATCACAATTAGCAGATGCTTCAGCTGCTCTGAATGCTCATTGCTCAACAGACTTGCCAGGTGCGCTTTTTTTCCCCTATGTCAGTTAGATTTTTGGAGGTTTTCAAACATAGTAAGGATAGTAAGAATGCTTTTGGATCAAAGAATAGTAAATTCCTGCAATATCATTGTTATATGGTTAAAGTTGAGTGTAGAAAAAAGTTTCAAATATAGTGTTTGGCATTGCTTGTGCTTTTCTGCTTTTGGCTTAAAAAAATTATTCAAAAAGCAGCATTTGTTACTTTTACAAAAATAGCTTGAGAAAAAGAAGGCCAAGACAAGCAGGTAAATGTGGCTTTTAAGTTGAAAAGTTCTTAAAAGCAGCCAAAGAGTATTGCCAAACACCCACATAAAATCTTGAATTGATGAACAAGATGAATTGTGATTATTGCTGTATGAATGCTCTGGAATCTTTGAAGACACCATGGTGATTGTTTGATCACCTTTGAACAGGCAAACAATCAGTGCGAAGTCCAGCCTCAAAAACTGTTGCTAATCGCGTTGTTCCAGCATATCGCAGGTACGTGAGCATGTACTACACAATAAAAACCTTTCCTGTCTCTCATGTCATCCGACTTGTGTACTGTTTTGAGCAGGGCAAAAGCGAGGGGCGCGTTTCTGCAGAATAATGATGATGATGATGACAAACAAAACTAAGCTGACAGTTTGTTAGGCCATTTATGTAACAGTTTAGAATTCTGACTTCTACTGAAAATATACACATCAAGTAATTGTAAATCTCAGGTTATATATATCATGTATGTGATTTAGTGTTTTAGGTTTATTTATTGAAGAAAAAAAAAAAAAAAACCCTACCAAGTGATGAAGGCATGTATTATTATTATTATTATAGTGAGAGTAATCAGGTAATATGAATACGTAGGGTAACGATAAGTATGGAGAAATCTACATTACATCATCCTTAATGGGTCTTTCCCAAAGCTCCCTCCCTCTATTTATAGAAAATTTTTATTTTGAATGTTCTCACTATATAATAAAATTATCCAAAAAGGAAAGTTTTGAAAATTCCATCTAGAATAAAAGAGTCTCATGCCCTATGCTAATTCTGTTAATTTTCGTCGGAATTATTGGTTGGCATGCTGACCAAACTTAGTGGGAGATAAGACGGTTGTTCTTTATTAATTCACATTAAAATTTGTTCGTTGTTGACAGCGGTTGAGTTTCATAGCTGTATGGTACAAAATGATAACGTTTTTCTTAAATGACTATATTTATCATATAATTGTTAGTGTTTAATATAGATAGAACACATTCACTCTGATAATGACAATTTAGTTAAGGTTAGATTTCTATCTATACCAAATGCCAATGTTTTGATTACATGACTATGTTTGTTATAGAATTGTTAAGTTCTCAATATACATAAGAACATACTTAATTGATAATGAAATTTTATTTAAGGGCAATATATTTAGTTGTACTAAATGCCAACGTTCATATGAAAGAATTAAGTTTTAATCGAAGTGAGCGCATTTCAATATACATAGGAACAAATTGCATCTTATAAAAAAATTTTTAGTTAAGGGTCATATTTTTGTACGTATAAAAAACCAATGGTTACAGTAAATAGGTACATTTGGTTATAGAAATGATACATTTCCAATATATGAAACAAGACATTGAATGTTCTAATGGAAATTTAATTATGTTAAATAAAATTGGACAATGTTCGAATAAATACCCACAAATCAATTTTTGTAGGATTAATAAATTTATTATGTGATTATTAAAAAAAACTGTAATTTTGAAATTCAAAAATATTTGAAATTGAATTTCAAATATCAATTCAATTCCCGAGCCGTTATTTATCACAAATCTACATAAAAATCTTAACATTGATATTATTCTCTCCCAAAACAGGTAACCGCCCCACTCTTAAGGATTGTGTCCATTCATTTTCTCTTTCATTTGTATAAAATGAGTATTAAGAGAATGCATATGAGCAAGAAACATAGATCCAACTCAGAAATGGAATCCATTAACTCTGGTTCGACTTAGAAAAGAAAAGAGAAAAGTGTGGATAATATGAAGAAGAAAGGTATAGTTGGTTCTTCGACATCAAGAAAAAAAGTGGCCTGTCGCTTAGAAACAACCTCAAAGATTAAGTCTAGGAAGGCTGTAAACAAATGACAAAGGGTTGTTTCATCGGGTGGAGGTAATGAAAAAGCCCTCCTATTATGAACAATCCTCCTCATAAAAGAGGAAAGTTGTTCAAGATTCTATTGAGAGTTCAGAATGTGACTATGAAGATGAAGTCGAAGCACAAAGTACTGATAATGATGATGAAGAATCTATAGAGAAAAGTTTAGAAGAGTAAAGTTTATATGAGGAAAGTTAAGAGGAGGTAAGTCAGAAGAGGAAGGTTCTAACAATGAGGCCAATTGCAATTTCTTCTTGGAGAGGGCTGGCTTCATCTCTCAAAAAAGTTTAGATTTGTATAATCATGTTATCATGAGTGAAAAATATATTGATTTTAAAGATTTTTCGGGTGTTGGGTTAGATTTGAGTATCTTAATACTAGAATGAAAAAAATTCCTTAGTCTAGATAATTGTAGGCACCAGGATATAAAAAAGCAATATTTTGAGTGAAAAATAAAAGAAGATTTTTGGAAGAAATTTTGTTATTTTTGCCTTTGGGTTTGATACTTTTTTCTTGGTGTAAAATACAACTCTAACACTCTCTTTATATAGTAGAGAGTACATTAAACCAACATTGAACCTACACCAAAACTCTTCAAACTTCTTAAGTAATCTAAAAGACTTTTGACCACTATACAATGAACTAAGTACTTGGACATTTTCTAGATTCATGATG